>JAPDSC010100434.1:0-13816 GCA_026290005.1 Latrodectus geometricus | reverse complement strand
GAAAATGCAAATCTGCATTTCTCCTCTCCGGATACGGAGAGATGAAAAGCATATTCAAGATTCACCATTAGTGCATTGTGGATGTCGACATTTGCCGGTGTAAGTGATAAATGAGGATATCTAGCAAATATTTCGGACATACACCAAGCGACTACGTGATTGTTGACATTCACCAGCGAATGTCGACATTCTCCAGATTTCGGACTTTCACGGTAACATATATATATATATATATATATATATATATATATATGTACATACATACAAACATATATATATAGTGAGCAGTTCCTTCAACTGTTTGATGGGAAATTTTGTTCGCAATCTGCAGATAACAGGCAAGCTTTGGAACGAAATACTTGAGCTTTCGCATTAGGCTGACCACCTAATCAGCATATGTACTTCGCAGCCCAGACCCTCGTCCCCGTGGGGTTGTCCTGCCACTAAAATCAATCTCACCACACAATTAAGGTATCCCGAATATTAAAACAAATTCTATTCGTAAAGTTTATGGTGCTGCATTTTAAATACACAAAGAAACATAATAAAAAATATTCAAGATATAAGAATACATATAAATATCTCTATCTAATAAAGTGTAGAATGTACATTATGAATTAAATTATATTTGGTTCTACGTTATCTAAACATTTTTACATTTTTAAAATATATCGATAATAGTTTGGTTTCGTTTTTTAAATGGAAATCTGGCAACTCTTTTGCTAAAACACTAAATATTTACAGAAATAGTATAAAATGTTTCTACATCACGTATACAAACAATCCAAGTAGCTTTAAATACATTTTTGGCACTTGATATATTTTGGTTAACTATATAGCTGATACAAAACTAAAAACGAAAATTAAGTAATTATATTAAATATAGTGGTTTGGTATATGAATAATGACATTGAAATTTGACCGCAGATGC
Source organism: Latrodectus geometricus (assembly GCA_026290005.1). Classification (NCBI taxonomy): domain Eukaryota; kingdom Metazoa; phylum Arthropoda; class Arachnida; order Araneae; family Theridiidae; genus Latrodectus; species Latrodectus geometricus. The sequence continues at coordinate 12,885 of JAPDSC010100434.1, read as the reverse complement.
TCGCTGAATACAATAATCACTAGAAAAAAATAACCACCTCCTTCAGTAACAGTATTTTATTAACTTTATTATTCATGTTTATGTTATATAACACTATTTTAAAGTAAAGGATTTTGTTAGTTGAAAATTAAAACATGAATAAAAGCTACGTGAAATTAAATATCATTTACTAATCTGTGTACATTAAATCCTTTATGAGTACTGTTTTTATATGGTAGAAGAGAAAATAGTTCTTACCATTCATATTTGATTAGCAAACAATTCCTTAAAGCATTATTTACTTTGATTATACTACCTAAAATTGTGGTTCATTTTTGTCGATTGGTCATAAATTGTACTTAACAGTTTTGCCAGAATATCTTAAGTTACAGAAAAGACGAATGTACGGCAACCACAATTGAAATTTTAGTGATTATATTCTAGAGTCAAAAGTTTTTGAAAAGTGTAATTAAGACATAAATGTTGTGATTTTTAGGATAAAATACAACGCTTCCTTGTATCATGTTTTTATAATTAATGACTTAGCAGATTAAATTATTTAACTGTTATAACATAACTAAATTTTTTTTATTTGTTTTTCTTTCTTTCTTTTTTTTTTTCTTTTTTTAAGATTTAAAAATATTCTCTATTTGTGTTAAATGATATGATTAATAATTTCAATCAATTCAGCATACTATTTATCTCATAAAAATTTATATAGAATTATCAAAAATATACAAATAAAAAACTTAAATTCATAGTTTTCTGCACGTAAAATTTATTTCCATAAAATGACGTTTTTATGAATAGCATTTAGTTTGCTTAAAGATTAACAATCATTTGATGTTTGCTATATATTGAAATTCAATCGGACAATATCCTACATAGTGTAAATAATATGTAATTTAAATTCATGTTAATTCATTTAAATTCATGCATTTAATTTCATGTTATTTTAAAAATACAAGAATGCAAACTTTTTGTTAAAATACTTTTTATGGGAAATATTTTTATATTCCGCAAAAGAAAATCATTCAAAGCATTAGATTCTCGTGTGAAAAAAAGTGATTATAAAATGAAAAATTAAACAAACAATCCTGTAAACAAATATCTATACATAAATATTCTAACGTGTAAAATTATTCAAAAAGAGAATTATATTTAATAAAAGATTAGTTATGGGTAAAGTCTGAAAATCATTATTTCTTCTAGCATTTGACGTTTGTGACAGACAAATACAATTATCTCTTTCTTTAAACATCAGAATACTCTAATATCTTCGGAAGAAATAAACAGCATTTATATTTTTCATACTACTTGTCTCATTAGTCAGACACCACAAGAATAATTTTGAAAGTAACACTTGTTTTCAAAGAAGGAAAAGTACTTCATAATCCGTAATCACTTTTACTTTACCCTTTGTACAAAACATTATTCATTAGAGCACACTTGCTTTGTCGTTTGAAATACTGTTTCACTGAATAACATTTTTCTGGTTATTATTCTAATTGTAATTAGCAGATTCTAATTAATTTTAAAAAAAAGTATAATTTTATTTTGTCTTCTTAATTGGCTCTTTCATTCTATGTTGTTCATTACAAGCTATTCTTACTGTTTTTATTGGAATACATTTAAAATATCAATCATGAGATACATTGTATATTTTTAAATCAAAAATTTAAATATTTTAAAATGCTCTCCTTAAACAAAATGACAGTTTAAAATTATATGTATATCAAATCATAAACGTTTTTATGATTTATAAAATAAAAATTCTGTTGATATAAAAAACTATATAGCCTGTATCTAGGGAGTTCTTTCTAAAGTTCTTTAACAAGCAAATTTATACTTTAAAAATTGACATCATGTAATAAGTAAAAATAAAATAAAGAAAAAAATACAAAATTTATTTGATTTGAATTATTTCCCTATATTTTTTTTACTCAACTCTTTTTCATATATCACTATGACTAACATAAATTAAAATATTATTATTACTGTCTAATTAAAATTATCATAATTATACGCCTCATTATGATAATTTTAATTAATGCAAATTAAAACTAATTTAATGAATTCTGCAAAACGTGGGATCCTCACATTAAAAATTAAAATAATAGATCAGTTTAATATATAAACATGAGCAAAATTTACTTGTGAGCAGAAATATTTATAAATAGATATTGTATATTACTTGAAATATTTTCATTTGAACTTAAATTTGCATACTAATTAAGAAATGTTTTAAATAATAATAAAATTGTACTCGTTAGGGTTATCATAATTAGAAGTTTAGAAATGCTATAAATATTTTGTAGGAGTCTGGTGAAAGTATCTTGTAAATTTAGCACTAGTCGTTATCAGTAACATTTTTTACAAAAAAATGTCTGCTAACATAGTTAATATACGACTAACATTTATATTTTTAGCACTCACAATAAGTATCTCAAATTCGTAAATGATTTCAATTTACTTTAAGCATATCGATCGTTAATTTCCATATCGTATAATATATATTATTCCATATGTTATAATATTATATTCTATATGTCATAGCATATTAATAATTACATAATAATTAATAATCTGAAAGACTATTTTCTTGACAGAATTTCACATTAAAGTATTCTTACAAAAAAATCTTTCAGTTTGTATAAATTGCGAAATTTGTTTCTAAAATATTTCCTATTTCTTTTTTTATATCAAGAACCAAAATGATTCGCTAAGTACACTTTTAAATATATGACTATTGTAAATCTTAAATGTAATCTTAAAACACTTCAGAAAGATACATTTGAATTATGAAGCTTCAAAAAGTTAAAAATCTGTTGAAAGAAAAAATTGACAGATTTTATAATCAAATGTTATTCATGAATATATGTTCATGAAAAGAGTGATAGTTGAAAATTGCTTACAATGGATAACAAATTTCATTAGCATTAGAAAATAAATATTTTAGTAAAAAATTTAAAAAATATTAAATTTTAAATGCTGTTTAATAAAATAAATTTATTTCAAATGCGCTGAAATGTAAAACTTATTTTGAGGTTGTTATTCAAAAACAACTCAAGGCAATTATTTATCAAAAATATTTTGTATGACATATACATTTACAACAAATTAATGTTTAATTTCATACATGTACAGAAATTTGTAAGCAATGGTATGCACTAGATTTTTTATTCTAAGCCAGTGTTTCTCAACCTTTTAGTATTCATGGCCCAATTTTCAATCATAATTTTCATCGCGCCCCCCCTCTCCACCGCATACAATAAAATATATACAATAATAATGTATTTTGAGTATTTTGGCGCTAAACCTACACTACAACCTTAATTTTAAACTTTACAAATTACCAAGAATACCGAAATTTATTGACATTTTGCAACACCGATCCTCAGCATTGAAAAAACAAGAATCCTATGCTTTTTTATTGCTCTTTCATCCCGCCATGTCGGGCATTCTCACGGTTTCGCGAGAAGTTTCTATTTGTCTGGTCAGCAAAAAATTAAGCTAGGAGCGTGCGCAGATGTGAACAAATGTTTTCTCATAGGGAGAAGGAAAAAGTTCTATGCGCAAATTTCAATTCCAGACAATCTCATTCGAGTCGATCCTTCTATCGCTATTGAATCTATTTTGAATGTGTATATTATATATATTTTCGTGTAATTGCAATTCACCATATTAAATATTCACGGCAGCAGACTTATGCAGAATCATGGATAAATTTTTAAGCGGGCGTAAGCGAGCATTAGACGATAGACAAGCATCAACAAGTACACAGATGAACGTGGTTCCGAAAATAAAATCGAGAAAATATTCTCAAGAATACTTAAATTTTGGATTCACTAGTACTGAAGTAAATGAAGGAGAAAGGCCCTTGTGTATCATTTGCTCAAAAATGTTGGCGGCAGACAGCATGAAACCTAATAAACTTAAACGACATTTGGAAACGCTTCATAGTGAGTAAGTAAACAAACCCAGAGAATTCTTCGAATTAAAATTAAAATGATATGAAAAGCAAAAATCATTGTTTAAAAAAACTTTGTCTGTGAATGAAAAAGCTTTAATTGCCTCTTACAAAGTTTCATATAAAATAGCCAGATGTAAAAAGCCTCACACCATTGGTGAAGAGCTTATTTTGCCAGCCGCGATTGATATTGTAGAAATTATGTTTGGAGATAATTTTGCAAAACAAATGCAGTCTATACCTCTTTCAAATGATACTGTTGCCCGTCGAATTGATATAGCTGAAGATGTAGAGTGTCAGCTTTTGTCGAAATTGAGTTACAAATTGTTTTCAATACAACTCGATGAGGCAACAGATAGTAATAAAGATGCTCATTTCATTGCCTATGTTAGATTTTGTGGTGAGTCAGTAGTAGAAGAATTACTTTTCTGCAAACCAATAGAACTCAAAACAATAACACTCGCTTCATTTGCTATCTTAAATGATTTTATGAACGAGGCAAACATAGAATGGAAAAATTGCGTCGGAATATGCACGGATGGTGCTCGTTCTATGTCAGGAAGATTCCAAAGTATTCAAGCACTTGTGAAACAAAAATCGCCGCAGTGCGTCTGGACACATTGCATGATCTACAGAGAAGCTTTTGTTTCCAAAGAAATGAGTCCTGGTTTGAATATTTTTTTTAACTACGGTTGTAACCGTAGTAAATTATATAAAAATGAGACCCCTGAAATCAAGAATCTTTTCCGCACTTTGTAAATACATGGGTGCAGTACATTTAGCGTTACTATTTTATTGCGAGGCAAAATGGTTATCACGAGGGAAATTTTTGCAACGTGTTTATGAATTAAGAGAAGAAATCGCCGTTTTCCTAGAAGAGGAAAACAGACCGGAAGCTGAGAATTTTCGCGATAGTTTATTTGTGTTGAAATTGAGCTACATGGTCGACATATTCGATAAATTAAATAACTTGAATCTTCAACTGCAAGGAGCAAATACACATTTATTTGATACGAGTGATAAAGTTAATGCTTTTTGTAAGGAAATTGGAATTGTGGAGCAGAAATTTAAAGCAAGAAAACTTAATAATGTTTGCAAGTTTGAATGATTGTATTAAAACTTACAAGGCTGAAGAACAAAGCATGTAAAAGTTGTTTTTGTAACCATTGAAAATCATTTAGCAATGCTAGCAAAGAATTTTAAAAAGTACTTTCTTGCTGACGACAAACTGATATCAAGTTACAAGTGGGTGAGGGATCCATTTCAAAATACTCCCGAAGGACTCTCAATCGAAGAGGAAGAAACCTTCATAGACTTCACGGCAAGCGGCGAAACCAAAAGACAATTTAGTTATAAATCACTCTTTGAATTTTGGGCAGGAGTGGATGATGAGTTTTCTGCACTAAAAACAAGGACATTTCGCATTCTACTACCATTTTCAACATCTTACCTTTGTGAAACTGGATTTTCTGCGGTGGCTTCTTTGAAGACAAAATATAGATTTCAGCTAAATATAGAAAAAGAACTGAGAGTGTCTATTTCTAATATTAAACCCTCCTTCGAAAAACTTTGCTCTGAAAGACAGGCATTGAAAGGAAGTCACTAATAATTATTAAATTTGTTTTTAATTTAGTAAGTTGTTTTAATTTAATAAGTTAATTATTAAATATGTCGAAATGTATTTTGTTTTGTATGTGTGTGTGTGTTCTTTCCTTTCAGTCACTTAATCAAATTTTTTAAATAACATTTTCTCTTGGATATGCTCGCGCCCCCCCCCCCATTAGTGTGCTCGCGCCCCCCTAGGGGGTCGCGCCCCACAGGTTGAGAACCACTGTTCTAAGCCATTAAAAATTTGAATCTCATAACATTTATGTCCAGCAACATGTTGATTATCTGTATAGTTGTTAAAATCAATGATAACATACCATTATTTCTTGGATAAAATTAACAGCGTTAATGAAATAAGATTCATCTTAACAGACAATGGGCTTACTAAGCTGAATCTTAACTTTAAGAACAGCTGCTATGAGAACTCATAGTAGCCGTTCTCATAGAAGAAAAATGTTTTTTTTTTACCCACTATAATAAACTTTGTATCAAGTAATAAACGTTTTGATAAATTATTTGGCACATTCATAATGTTATCTATATAAATATCAACATACTCAAATGTTGTACTCTAAACTAATCTTAATAAATTAAGGATGAAAAAATGTATCGAATAATTGAAATCAAGTCATATTCATTGCATCTTTCAATTTTTTTTTTTTTTTTGGAAAAAATATGTCAGGTAAGATAATTATTTTGACAAACATGATTTGAATGAAAAGAAATTTAATTGAATAAAAGTTTGGAAGACAAATTTAGTAGAGCTTAATGATTTACTTAATGTGTTTGCTTATTTGTAGAACAAATACCAAATTAAAATATGCCGCTTAATGTAAATGTATTTTGTATTACATACACACTTATATTACATACACATTTATTTATAAATGCATTTTTCTGGCATTCTTATCAGTTTTGATGAATATCGCTGAATATTTTCTCACAATATGTAATTCATCAAAGCATTTGTTGTCGTGCGCCAGCCAGGCTGGCAATATGGGGTGCGCTGCTCCACTTTTCCAACTGAACCATATTTGGTGTGGAGTCCGACTTCCTCTGTACACACATGCCATAGGTACCCGTTTATAGGGTAGGCAACCATTCACACACAAAGAAATAAAGGAAAAAGACAAGAAAGAGAGAGAGAAAGTACATCCATGCCGAGCCAGGATTCGAACCCAGGTCCTCCCTATCCGTAGTCAGTTACGCTAACCACAAGACAGATTGGGCGGCATCAAAGCGTTTATTCTGCGTAAGTAAAAAATACCTGTACTGATAATTGCTTTTTGACTATAAAATTATTAACATTATACAGTTTTTGCAATGGAGTATGTATTGTAGCGTAGCGTAGATGCAAGGCAATTGATAACAATTTTAATTTAAATTAATTCAATTTATTGATGAGAACAAATTTTAATATATACATAATCTCAATATAACTTTCAAAACAAACATAACTATTTAATCGGCGGGCACCGCCACAGACACACCTCCAGTGTGCTGTCTCTCTGAAAACTACCTCTATCATTCAAAAAAGTAAATAAATTTATAATCGGGAGGTGAAGAGTAGGGCGGCAGATATTGGCGCGCATGCGCTAATCTGATCTCTGTCTTTACTCGTTACAGTATTTTCAAAAATATTTCTTTTTAAAACAGGAAAGAGTAATATTTTTTCCTTAGTAATGTATAAATATGCAGCTTGCAAAGGAATGCAAAATACTTTTTATGAGCATGACATTAGGCAGATTTCCTAAAGTTTTCTTAAAAATAACGATAGGAAACATCATTTTATTTATGTAAATTCTGAATAAAATTTTCTCCGCTGTTTTATTTTTACAATTTAATTTTTCAAACATACTTAATCTGCAAAATCTGCAAACTGCTTTAGTTAAATACAAATTCCATATAAATAAGAACCTATTTGATCATTAGACTTATGGAAGCTCTGCTTAAAATCTTTGGCAATTGAACTCTTTAAAAACATAGTTGTGATAACATTCGGCCTCTAAGGAAACATAAAAGGAAGAAAGTATTTAGTTAATGATAAAAGCTTCATCATCGCTTGAAGAGTAAGCTTTGCAGAAACAGACTTCATTTGAAAACATATTTGAGTGTTTCCATGTTTTTAAAGGAGGAAAGCATATTTACAAAGATGCATCATTTATGATGAGAAACCTATTTGGAAGATAGTATTAAATGTGCTCTTTAATTTCATAAGTTAAATTTAAGGGAAACGCGAAAGTTAAGAAATGTTCATTTAACGAAGCAAATTACCAGTATACTCTCCTTACCAAAACATGAATTTCCATTTCGTGATTAATTCAGTATTACATTAGTGTAAGCAAAACATCATCGAGTTTTACTCTAGTAGTAAATAAAAATATGCAACGAATAAGTATATAGCTTTATGTTTAAACTTTACTGAATGAAATATATTTTTAATTTCTTTTATGTCGGCTTTGAATTTCCAAATTTTAAAATGTGATGTAATCACATATATAGTGAAAATAATTATTTTTAATTTACATCAATGTTTCTTAATTTGATGTTAAATTGGTAGGAATATAAAATTAAGAGAAGTCATTAAAAATTCTTAGTGCTTAATATATGAGTAGAATCATAATCGCTAAATGTTTAAAAATGAAATATTAAAAGATGCATTAAATTTATGAAGCAGTGATATTATAATTTACGTTGCCCTTAAGCACTATCAACCTTAAATACAATTTAAACTCATAGTTAAATTCATAAAACCAAACTCATAAAAAGCAAAATATATTGTCATACTTCTAACTTAAATGAAATTTTTACTGCATTTCAACAGATATTTTATTTATATGTACTTGCAATTTTTATATATAAAGTTGCTTATGTCAAACTACCCTTCATTTTGGAACTCTAAAGGGTAAATGAATGAACATTTGTGATTCTAAATTTCTATATAAAAGTTTGGTTAATTTGCGCTTTAGGTCCCCTACTTCGCCCACTCACGAATTTGAAGTGTTTTCTCGCGCATGCTCAGTAATTACTCGTTCGTTTTAGCCTTTTTATTGGTCGCTAATTAAGTTTCACTTTGAAATAGCGGTAGAATTTTCTCCATGGCATCGGCGTTTTTGAAAACCCGCCAAGGAGGGGACCTAAAGCTCATTTTCACCAAAATTTTTATTTTTGGGTAACAAATGTAGATTGAGAAAAATATTCATGACACTGAATTCCTTCTTTCTACCTTTCAACAACATAATCTTTCTTTTAAAATATTTCGATAAATACAATTACTTTTGATCATGGAAAATAATATAGATCTCGCTTACCAAAAGGAATACGTTTTCGGTTTTTACCAACATAAAGTCGGTAGAAAAAAATAAAAGAGCATGAAGTTTTGATTTCAGTGTTTCATAATTTAATAACTAAAAAAGAATTTCAGACACTCCATATTTCAGCTGATTATATTTTAACAGATCTGTATGTAAAATTACTCTCTTAACAAAAGTTATTAAATTATAAATTCATGGAAAATAATACAGATTTCCCCTATTGAAAGGAATACGCTTTCGGTTATTAATAACAAAAAGTAGGCTGGAAAAAATAGGAGATCAGGAAGTTTCGATTTCAATTTTTAATAATTCCATAGCTAAAAAAGAATTTCAGACATTCCATATTTCACTTGATTATCTTTTAAGAGATATACATGTAAAATTGCAGTCTAACAAAAATTATTAAATTAGAAATACCTTTACAAATTTACTTATTTTACAAAAATCGAAAATTTTCTTCAGTAAGCTAATTACAAATTTTCACGTTTCGTCGAGGTTGAATTGAAATAGATTTATAGTTCCTCTTAATACTTTTAATACATAATTACTTGCGATAAAGAAACCAATAATGAGTTCAAAGAATAAATCTTTCACAAATTACAACAAGTAAATATGATAATGATTTCAAAAGTGTAAAAACTATTTTATTTGTCTTGATTAGTAACGTATTTTTTATTAGTTACAAGTATTGAAATGACATTTATTTTAACCACTATTGCATAAGCAAGAAAAAAACAATACAATACAATTTCTAAGACAACATAAAAAACTAAATACATTTATTTTAAAAATCAGAAATTTTAGTTTTAAAAATATGTTAAAAATCATTCAAACTTTGGATATAAATATTTTGAAATAATCCACTATTATAAATTTCGAAAAATATTGTTGTCTTACTATTGTACCAGCATATTTCTCTGTAATAAGATCGTAAAAGCCTGTACCTATCTGTACAAACTCGTAAAACCTTGTCTTAAACAACATTCTTATTTTTATATAAAAAGTACAATTAATTTCTTTCCGGGACTGTTTGTGTATTCAAAACCTAGCTTAGTCAGGGTCTACAATTTTAAGTTGATTCCGAATAACAACAGATGTAGAGAAACAAAAAGATAATTGAACTCATGAGTTGTCAAAACTTTAAGGAATTCAAGGAAATAAGGAAATTTATTGTGAAGCATTCAGATATAAGCTAGGTTTCCTAATCTAGGGAAAGATTAAGCTTATAGATAGTAAGATACAATAATATCAAATAAAAAGTTTATGACATTTGATGATTAGAAGCAGTACTGTTCTGTAATAGTTATCTTTATAGACGAAAAAATTGCCTATTTTTGTGGCATGATTAATAGCATAAGGTAATATGCCACTGGCAAAGAAGCACATTATCATTAAAATAATGACAATATTAGTATCATGGAACTGCTTGCAAACGTTTATGAAATTGTATAAGCTTAACTCGAAAAGAGTGATCCTTTAAAAAAGAATTTACGAGCAATAAAATTTTTAAATTAAAGTTCATCCTTTGATTAAACTTGACTTACATTCCAAATTCCAAATGCTGAAATCATAAACAAAAGAAACTAAATCAAAAAAAAATTGATGCAAAAAATCAAAATATCTTCGCAGAAGAAACTACTTGATTAGTTTGGGGAAAAAGTAATCCATTATTTTTTCGGTAGACGTCTGTAGTGATTGATATCTCGTGAGGTATCTATCAAACAATTTCAGATTTATGCTCGTTGGAAAGGTGACATCTGACACTAAAATATCCTCTTGCGGTTTTTTGTTTGATTAATTCAGTTACGAGTACAAGGTCTTAAAAATGGAAGACAGTAAACAGAAATTTCGATACATTTTCGGTTTTCTCTTGTAACGGTGAAAAAGATAGCCGGGTGGCTAAAATTTTGAAAGGTGTTTATCGTCCTATATAAGACTGTAACAACCAGTTACGCACAATTTTTGTTTCGTCGATTCCGTTCGGGTATTTTTGATGTTAGAGATACACCTCGCATGTGGATACAGCATCGTAGAAAATGTCTATAAAATATCAAAAATGATTGAAGTTAACCGCAAGTCAGCAGTCGTAACGCGCAAGACCTAAAAATCCACATGAAAGCTGTTTTAAGCCTTTTTACAAAGTGAAATCCAAAAGAAGTTACATAAAGTTCATGTAAAAATAATGGATTTCTTTTTCCCCAACCTAATATTTAAAATATGAGAATACTATAACCTTTAAAATTTTGAATGTAAATTGCCTTCTATCAAATTCAACTAGATCCGCATATCTCTAATGAACATTAAATTCTGAATCATTACAAGCTTTTTTATACGAATCATAGGTGGGAATTGAACACATGAACTGTTGAACAATAGACAAGAACAACTTATTACTGTGTTAAACTATCAACTCTTCCTAGTTCTTTCCCTTTCTGTGTCTATCTATCTATTTGAGTATGTTATAGATGTTATAATCGCATGTATTTTTTTCCTAAATATGAATAACTTTTTACACATTTTTATTATGTGTGCTCTGTGTATTCAAAATAAATTATAAATGACATTGAAATCAATACATATTTTCGAATGGTAATGTTCTTTATTTTAAATGTAGTTTGAATTCCTTTTGATATGAAAATATTATGTTGAGAATTACTTCAAAATTGCAATGATCACAATATAAAAAAATATGTTTAAAAAATATCACGTGTCATCAGGACAAATATATCGAGGTATGATTCATTGATTCTTTCTCGAAATAAAACTTCTTCGATTGTAGAAACATCCATTCAGGCAGATATGAATAGAGTGTCTTCTGTTGTGTTGGAATGCAGGAAACATCATCAATAACAGAAGATTTGAAAAGGTTGTACAACTGAAAGAATTTTATTTTGTTCGGGCGTGAAAGAAGAAATCTATAGAAAAAAGGGATAATCTGTCGATTTAAGGAAAGAATGTGAGTTGGATATGGGGGGCGTTCAAGTATTTCGCAAGTTCATTCTTGGCTTGTTTTTTAACCCGTACTTTGTAAGTAAAAAGCTGATTACCTATAATATTTGAATTTAAACTTTTATAGCTTTGGTTCAACAAAGGATGTTTTTAAAAATGTGATTCATAAACATTAAAGTTTTTATGAATTCATTGGACTTGAATTTATTTTAACATTGTGAAATATTAAGGCCTTGAAGAAAAAACATGTTCAGGAATATAAAACAATATTGATCTGTTGAATTGTAAATTAGAATTGTAAACTGTTGAATTGTAAATTAGAGTGTTAAACGTTAGTTTGCTAGCTCGATACAATAGAATGTGAGAAGAATATAATGAAATAAATGCTGATTAAGGAAATTAGCTTTAATGTAGTGATAAAATAAGATCATATATGAATATGCTTATAATTGGTATGAAAAGGATAATAGTTTATTGAGAATTAATTCTGTAATTTTGTCTTGAACATAAAATTACATTTATCTGAAAAAAATTGAATGGAGAATAGAAATTTGAGGCATTTGAATTTATTTAATCACAGTAACAATTTTCAATATATAAAAATTAATTGAGATATTAATGCTATATTGCACAGTAAAAATTATGACTAAAGTATAACACAAAAGTAAGCAAAATTGACTAAATAATGAAATTAATTTCAGCCGGCCGACCTGTCTAGTGGTTATTCTACGGTTGGGGAGGACCTGGGTTCGAATCCCGGCTTGGGCATGGATGTACTTTCTCTTTCTCCTCTCTCTCTCTGTTTCTTGTCGTTTCCTCAGATGATGGATGAATGTGGCCCGCCCTATAAACGGGTTTGTGGTGGTGTGGCTTGGGCGATGCTTCTCGTACCTCCGTGACTTGGTTCACAGGTGCCCACCAGGTAACGATAAAATGAGTAGCAGTTTCTGGCCTTGTTGCGGCTATTGGGTTAATGTACTTACTTGCTCAAGGGTGCCCGCCATTAGAAAAAAAAATTCTAAATTTGACAACAGCAAAAACTTAAAAGCTGAAAAAACCTAAATT
>JAPDSC010100425.1:0-13389 GCA_026290005.1 Latrodectus geometricus | reverse complement strand
AATATATTTTAATACTGTGTTTAATCCATTTACCAGCTTATATCTAGCTGTGTATATGAAATTGTTGAACTTTGTTGTCATCGAATTTTAGCTAGTATATTTCTAAATCTAACACCATTTTCAGAATATCTATATATCGTATTTTACTTACAGCTTAAGCACTTCAAGAATTCAAGAAGAAATAAAATTATTTTCATAGCGAATAACGATAGCATTTGATGCGTTAGTCTTGAAAAATATATGCAACAACTCACTTGCATATTCAGCACTGATTTGTATAATAGATACTATTTCTGTACAACAGATATATTGATTTATAAAAAAAGAGCATTTTTTGATACTCTCCAATTAAGACGAGTCTCTAAATTCAATAATGTCAAGATTTACCACTTTTGTAGATTATAATCCTAAAAGAGTTTTGATGCATTTTTGCAAATTTTATTCGAACTTTATAACATTTATAGTGGTACGGGAGCCCTGAACTGCGCTTCAGTTTGAAATACTAGCTTATTACCAAAAACCTCGTAGTTTTAAACCATGATTATGTAATGAGGTCCCACTTGAGCTAAAAGACTCCTCTCCTCATTCCCGCCGCAACAGCAGATAGATTTTGGACGCTTCACGTATTAACAGGGATGTGTGTTGAACCCACGGACCTCCAGCGACTAAATAAGGGAGAATATGGTCACCCACCCAATCACTGAACGCGGCAAATGATCTTCCCTATGCTGATCTTAACGGGAAGTGGTGTAAAGCTACTGAGTAACAAGAGCTCAGATTTTACAAAAGATTATCTTTCAAATTTAAAAAATTCACAAGTTTCTTTTGACATTAAAGGTCAAATAAATTAGAGATAAATAAGAATCAGTGTGTTAATTCCAAAGCTTTCTTAATCTTCATTCAGGTAAGTTTATTTAAAATGCAAAGTTTCCTGTCTTTGTGTTTGTAGCATTTTAATTCATTAATAGAATTTTTTATTAAGTTAGTTCCTTAAGAACCTTTTCTAAGATTGTCTCCTGTTTGTTCATGTTTTAATTTTTTTTTTTAATGTTCGGCTTTTCGTTAATTATATTTCATTTTACTTTTTTATTTATTATTCTAATGTTTTTAAAATTACAGAATGGCAACTACTTAAATGAACCTAATTAATTCTTCCAATTAAGTAGTAAAACCAACTTGACTAATTACAACAAATTTGCTTATTTCTTTTTGCTAATTTAGTGCATTTTTTTAAACTCATTACATACATCACCTTCCGTTTTGATTTCCCTTCTTTTAAATGTCGAATTTATTTTAAAATATTTTTAAATTTATAAACCAATTAAGCAAGGATTATGCAAATTATCAGTACATGTCATCATTTTTCCTACTATCCTTAATAAATTTTAATGCAATAATATATTTTGAAGATACAAAAATTTTAATCAATTTTTATCTTTGTTTCCTGTCCGAATACTGGATTAAGATTTATTGTTTCGCAGTTTTAGCTATCGAAATCTTTTACCACTTCCAAATGAAAAACCAATTTGTTTTGCAGAACTCAAAATTGCATTTAATTTTTGTTAGCTTAAGTTAAAAATATTATAAGCAGAAATTTACATATTAGTTTAGATTTTCCACTTTTCTATTAAAAGTTTTGTATCCCTTTTTTCTGTAACAATAATTTCCAGTTGTATAAATATCTCATCGATCAATACTTTGTTACATTTCCAGAAAAAGTTATTCTCCAAAGATAGATTTGGGAACATGTTTAACATGTGGTATTCTTCATCTTTTATTCACTATAATGCTCATACCTAGATCGATCATAACTTGAGGATTTGAGAATATATTTTCTATTCACTTTTGAACTGCTTGAATAACTTCTCGATTTCTAGAGTGTAGTTTGAGAGTCAGTAAAGGACTTACTTGTGAAGGACAAATATCACTTGTCCGCCATCTTAGTTTAGTGGACTGATGTCACTTATATGCGCATCTATATGTGCATCTGCCTCGGAATTTAAAGCCTAAAACATTTTACCAAAAACTATCATTGCCTTAATACATGGAAATAATCAGCTTCATGCATTTTACATCGATAATATCACGTGGTTTTCGATTACTGTGTATGACATAAATTGAGCATGAGTTTCATTCGAAATGCATTCAACTTTATCAAAAATTAAATGTATTTGAATTTTCTGTACTAGCATAATTTAATATATTTAGCAGCTTTCCAACCAAAAAGATTTGTTAATTTTTCCTTATTGAAATTTAATGGTTAACATTTTATTTAGAGCTCTCCCACTAACGAAAGGAAAGACAAATTCCTATTTCGTCTTTTATTTGAAATCATTAATTAAAACCAATTAAATTTTCCTCATTAATTTCTAAATTGAATCCGAATTTGTTTTCCTTTAGATTAGGAATGACATCACTTATTCAATTTTAATTACTAGCATAAAGAGTAGATGCTAACATTAATTCATTGTCACCTTCTCTTTTTCTTTTTCTTATTTTGGTTTACCTCATTCGTTTTGAACCCTTTCATGTTTTCCCGACATTAAATTCTAGCTGGCTTTTGTCCTTCTTTTGAACTTTTTATCAGCCCTCCTTAAAATTAGAATCTCTACCATAAAAAAGGAATTATCATATTTGATTACTTTTGGTAAAATTTTCTTTTTCTACAATAACGTGTCTCAAATTTTAGCTGAGAATATTTTCCACTGTAATTCTTTCGCTGTGAAAGAAGAAAACGAATCACACAATTTGCTTAGTATCGATTCTTTTTGAATTCATCAGCCTCAAGTGCAAAACAGAAATGATTAACACAGATGCAATAAATATTTCCTTTGTGATACTGTAAGATTTTCTACCATTTATAATGAGATGTTCCAAAACACAATAAGAGCATTGATGAGAAAGAAATATCCGATAATCGAAATTTCTGTTCTTCCAAACAGATTTTGGTGAAAATGTGCCTTAGGTCCCATACTTGGCGAGTTTTCAAAATCGCCAATGCCATGGCGAAAATTCTACCTCTATTTCAAAGTGAAACTTAATTAGCGACCAATGAAAAGGCTAAAACAAAGGAGTAGTTAATGAGAATGTGTGAAAAAGTGCTTCAAATTCGCGAGTTGGCGAAGTAGGGGACCTAAAGCGCAATTTAACCCAGATTTTTGTTGCATTTCAACATTCCCCTCAATATGTGTGAAATTGAAAAAAAATTCCTATAATTTTACATAAAACTTATATGATGAATACAAATTCGAACATGTAAATAATTTCACTAATAACACAAATATAACTTAACATAAAACTATAAGAACCTAAATTTTGTTTCATGACTATATTCACTTATATTTCAAAAAAAATACCAGATAAAATTATGAGTTCTAAGTGACAAATTTAAATTATGACTTTTCAAACAAAGTTTCACATAATAATAGAAAAAAGAAATTAAAATAATAGACCTTCTATTTTTTGTATTAATCATTATGAAAATTCGGGTAAGACTTGCTATATAGTATACCCCTTGATTTTTTGGGTATTTTTTGATGCCAAGAGTAGTATAATAGTGAAAGAACCTGGCCCACTTTTGCGCTTGAGGGTTTCTGGCCCAGGACAATTCGACACGCGAATGCGCGATTGTTTTTTTAATAATAGAAAAAATTCACTTATGAATAATTGCTTTTCTTAACTCAATACCTGCAGATAGCATTAATTAGTAAAGCTGCTTGAGGAGGTAAACCAATAGTTTGAAGTTTGTCAATGAGATCACAATATGAATATGGAAATACACCTTTTCGATGAAGCAAATACTTGTTTTTGTTGTGTTGAAAGAAACTATCAAACATTTTGAATTCATGATTCGAGATTTTCAATTAATGTATCAAGAGAGCTGTCTAAAAATTGAAAACTATCTAAGACTTTTAAATGATCTAATGTAAACATAGATATTTTTTCTAAATTTAAAGGAATTATATTTTATCATCTTGATCGATAACAACCATTGCATAGGAGAGAGGAATATGTTTTTCCAGCTCACATGTAAAGGATTTTTTATCATTTGGAGTAACAGTCGAAACCTTAGATAATGCGCATTCGAAGTCAGCAAACATCACAAAACGATGTTTGAGAGATCTATTAATGTTTTTAAATTTCAAAATCAGATTTTGATGGATTGAAACACGTTGTGGCTTGTTATGAAGGCAAAGAGTTTGATGTTCAATTAAAGTCTGTTTTCGTACAAATCCATTCAAACAACGTTTGCAATAATAATTAAAATGCTTTTTATGTTTCAAAAGTTTGTTTATATTTTTTATTAGATAATAATGCTTTTCATAGAGAAACAAATCTATTTCTCTATAGTTTTGAGAACTAGTGTAAAGAGGATATATCATGCCTTCATCAAAAGCAACATGAGTGGGATTCTAGGTCATTTTAACGAATATTCTTCAAAGTTAATTTATTGTAATAAGCCATTTGCATAAAGGCGTTTAAAAAACATAAGTATCATTTAAGGTCAATTTATTAAATTTCCTCCAAAGTTAATTTATTCCGAATACTCCTGATCTATAACATTTTTTTCTCTATCATAACTCTTAAATTAAATGTTTCAAGAATAGAATTATTTTAAATCTAAAAAAAATGAGATACACACTATTATATTTTAATATATTTATTATGTTAAGCCACAAGTTACAAAATATTTAATATACAATGCAAATTTCTAATTTGTTACAAACAATGCAAATAAAAAACAATTTCATCATTGTCTAGTAGTTTGAAGTATCCAAATTTTGCTTCAAAATTTGTACAATCTGCGAGTTCATTCCATGAAACACCTTTCGTTGCTAAAATACTCTCCACAACTGATTCAAACAAAGTCTTGTGAGAAGAATAAACATTGTATTTCTCTGCAGTATTATATTTTGTCAGTTGGCAGAAACCAAATCGCTTTTCATCTGTTTGATTATCATGTAGACACTTAACAATGTCTGTGTTCGACAATATAGTGAAATACATTATCTTCGCAGGCTCCGCAGAAGTTTTATGAAGTCGAGCATTTTCAGTGCACTCTAGAATATTATCATAGAGAGTATTGTGAATATACAAATACTCACATCTGGAGCAAGGATCCATAACAACATATCCGAATCTCTCCATGTCTAGCGATCATCTGAATTCGCTAGCTATGACGTTGTTATAATATCTTTCTTTTTTTGATTTTCTAATATCGCCTCTCGATAAGATTTACATTGTTGATTGGAGGAGAGCAATGTTGAATGATTTATCAATTTAAATTGTTGATGCGCAAAACGTGTTACAATTCGTTCATTTTCGCAAACATTTGTTTCTGTTAATCTCGTAATAGGTAATCTTCTATTCACATGCCATAGAAAAAATAGACAGAAAAGTCCACATGAGCTGGTACGAGGATGTTGTAATATATGCGAATTCCATTCTATTTTAAAGGAATTTTGAGTAATAAATTTTTTAATGTTTCCTTTCGGAAATGTGCCATAAGAACAAAAAAAAATGCCATTGCGGTTGTTGTCAAAATAGATCGCTTGCCAATGTTCTCCCTTCTTCGTAGAAGGATGCGTGTTTACAATAAATGATCGATAATATCCTCGTGTTTCGGGCAATAGATCACTCGCAAACACTCCGCCAAACGTTCCTCTAATTTTAGGATCGCTGAGGGCTAAACTTAACAGTGTTTGCGTGTCCATAGTATTTAATAGTCAACAAATATATTTCTACTTTTGTCAATTTCAATTAATGATTGCATTTCCATGTAGACTATTAATGTAACAGTTTCCGATAGTTCTCTATCGAATTTCAGGTGAATCGATATTTCACCGCTTCTGGCTATATTCATAAATGGATCGCTAGCAGAAAAATCTTGCGTGAGATCGAACACATACAAGCAAGTATTCTCTTTATATTCTTCTAATGTGACATTAGTATTGTGTTGAGCGAGGTCTGTGAACAAACTTAAATAGTTTCGGGCATACAGATTATTTTGATAAGAAGGTGTATAGGCTGTCATAGGGATTTGAACTCCGTTCTCCGATAACGAAATATAATTCAAATTATAATGTTGGAAATTAAACGGATTCTTCTTCAAATCTCCATTGAATGCAGAATTGGATACTAATCCTAGAATCATACGCGAGGGAAGAATTCCATTCATTGCATTAGGAATTATAACACTCTTCAATCCTGAACTGAGTGTGAATGTCTTAGTCTCAATTCTTGTGAAAGGCATTTGCACCAGAGATTGTTCTAATGCTTTTTCGTGGCCAACTAGAATTGAGCTCGATACATCGCATTTTCTGATAAACAGACTTATATTTTCGATTTGTAAGCGATAACTTCCAGTGTTAGCTAAGAGAGCAAATTCGTCCTTTGCTTTTAACAAACGAATTCGTATCGTTGTTCCGCTAATTAAAAGACGTGGTTGAGTTCCTAAGTCAATATGAAGCATTCCGCACATATCAAATAGTTTGCCTTCTTTAACCCGTTTCCATCTCTGTTTTAATCCAGCATTCTTTCCAGTATCTCCCAAATTAGTGTCATCATATTCACCGACAGTATCCTTGCAGAACAAACCAGCACTCAAAAAATTCTGTTGAGAAGATTGGGGATGAAACAGAACACTTTGTATAAAAGATTTGTAAGGATAATTACTTTCCGAAGAGATATTACGATCGTTAAGCGAGATGTGGCATTCGGAAAACATAGTGTTTAGCAAATAATTAATCGGTCCGCATCGATCATTTTCTGTAAAATTTGTTCCATCAGCTTTCAAAATTTTCGCCTGAACATTCAAAAACACATGCGATAAATCGAAATATGCATCTCCTAACCCGGTAACAAGAAATTCAATTGTATTGCTATCCGAAATGGAAGCAATCGGATGTATTTCTACAAATGAAGAATGATCAATCGCCAGTTGAATAGGCGATGAAACGAAAAGATCTAGTTCGCTTTTTGTGCAGTAGCAATTTTCCATGTTTTAGAGCTCTGAAAATACGTCTGGTTTATTTGATTTCCTACGCTTCGAGTGTTGCTTTCTAATAGTTTTCTTCCTTTTAAGACCTTTTCCACTTAATTTGCGAATAACATCGCTTGTTATTTCGCGTCCTGTTTGGCGAAACTGATCTCTAGCAGCATTGCGAAGCGATTTTCCTTGTGATACATCTTCAATTATATTTCGACCAGATGACAATAAACGTTTTCCTAAATATTTTCCAGCTTGCATCATCAGCGGTAAAGCAAATCGGCGCAAGTTACTGAAAAAGCCATAACCTCTCTGAATGGGATAATGGGAAGAAAAGTAAGGGTCTGCATTGCCTGTTTGATTTAAATAATACGCAATACAATGTTCTGGTTGTAGCCTGTGACCGCGCTTCGACATGGTTGAAAGCAGATATGGAGATCGATGAGAATGTCATTGGATTTATATAAATTTCTTTCTGAAAGAGAGCACTAAGTTTGTTTTACCCGATATGAATTTAATAGGAGTACCGCTGCTAGTGCGCAATTGAATTTCAATAATATCAAAATATTGTTTTTTTACTCTGAAGTACAACGGCACAGAAAAATATTTAACAATCTGATCATTAGTTTCGTTTGCCACTGGGATAATTTTTAGAATAGATGTTGAGGAATCTCCTACCAAGGAAGGTGATACTATATCGCAGTATACATATATTTCTGTAATACCTGCGCGTAAATCCAAAGTATAATCAGATTTATAATCACCCTGATGAAATGTTCTTCCAGTAAATCCTAGCAAATCGCTAAGCTTTTCTGCAAAAGTGACTATGGTGTTTGGGGGAACGTGTAAACCCACCTTAGAATCAGGCAATAACTGTAATGCTATGAATTTGAATTCTTTGAATAAATCTTTAGCTTCACGATACATACCACTAGATATTTTGTATGTGGCAGTTCTATTCTCTTTACGAATACTCGGAAAAACTTTATAACTGATCACGCGAAATTTTTCATCTTTTAATGAAGTAGCAGGCTGTGTATAGGAAAATTGTGTTTTTGTTTGTTCTCCTCGTATTACGAAGCTGTTATTAGATATGTTTAATGCAGTCATTAATCGAGGACAGGAATTTCGTCTGAGTTCGATATTTACATGCGATGGCAGCGAAACTGTTACTTGGTTATTATTGCTTTCAATTTTAATATCATTTGATAACGATATTTCTTTTAATTTGTTATTTATCTGTTCTATTAAATCCCCATCTTCCAGTATTATATCATAGGTTTGGTCTACAATCGGTTCTCTTGCAATCAGTGTAATTTCCTGATTTCTAAAAACTTCTTTATTTGGAGAACGATAATGAATATAAGCAAGAAATCCAAGTGGACTATTAGGTGTTATATCGTCTTTTGTTGGATCTAGGCTCAACAACCTTAGCAACTGACTTCCTTTTTCAGCTGTTGTAATCCATTCCCATCCTCGTTTCAATTCAATTTTCAGTTTCTTTCTCTTTTCAATCAAAGTAAATTTTAGGGGAGGATCAATAAAATATTTTTTCATATTTGCCACTATTCCTTCTACAAAGTCTAAGTGATCTTCATTGTAGAGAGGAATACGAAATGTTGGTAGTAATGTTTCTATTTCTACATCAATTTCTCTCTGAATGATATAAGAATCGTTGTAACGAGACTGAATTGTAAAGTACTTTCCTGGAAGAGTAGCTTCGGCTAAGCAACATTCCCATTCTCCGATCAAAGTGATAGGTTTGGCTAATTTCGTTCGAAAATGATCTGGTGTATTGTTAGGAAAATATTTCATACTAGCATTTGAAGGTAGAAGAACATGAAAGTCATTCAGGATTTCAACCATTCTGCTTTTATCCAAGAATTAAATGAATCGTCGAAACCAACCCACTTCACCAAAAATTGTTGTGAAGCACCTTTCCCCTTAGTACGAATAATTTTTTCAATTGCCCAAAAATCCTTATCAGACTTATTTATTTTAACGAGTTCTTCGGTGTAAAATCTTCCTGTAATTTCCTTGCCAGAATGGTCTTGCAATGCATATGTAGGAGGGTTTGTTGGATAACGTTTGTAAATTCTAAACGTTTCTTCAGTCCATCCAGGAAGATAGCCTTTCTTAAAAACTTTCCTTGCTTTTGAAATCCTTACCACATCGTTAACTGCAAAGCGAAACTTGACTGGAGAGTCTACATTGTACAAGGATTTATATAAGCGAGGCTCATCAGCTTGTGTGACTTTGGCTGGCGCCATTCCATGACTTCGATGAACTGAATGGTTGTAAGAATCAACTATCAACGGTAAAATGTCTAAATATTTATAAGAATTTCGATATGTGAAAACACGATACATTTTATTTTGTAGTGTTCTGTGAGCTCTTTCCAAAATTGCACATTTTGCTTCACTTTTCGTTGAATAGTGATGGATATTATGTTTCTTGAACAGTGCACGAACTGTTTTATTGTGATACTCTTTCCCAAAATCTGTTTGAAGATTTCTTGGCTTTGCCTCTTTGAACACTTTGTTGAACACCTTAGCAATCGTATGGGCTTTCTTGTCTTTAATAGGAATTGCTCTTAAATATCTTGACATAACATCTATAATTGTTAGGAGGTATCGATAACCATTGTTAAAGCGTGATAGTTTTTGTAGATCTACCAAATCACTTTGCCACAACTCGTTCACTCCGTATGCAATTGTTTTCCGTCTTTGGAATTTATAGCGAACAGGAAAATGAAGTGTATAAGTATCTTCTCCAGAGAGAAATTTTCTAACGCGACTCTTCTTTACACCGCTAGCTTCTGACAGTCTCTTGACACCTCCAAACGAACCAGGTTCCTTTGGATCATAGTATAGTTTTTTTAATCTTTCCACCTCTCCCAGTTTATGAGAGAAGGAGAAGTTTTGTTGTCTCTCTCTCGTATTCCTATTTCCGACCAATTTGTCCATTTTTGAGCTTCAGGTGAAGTATCAGTATTCGAGAGTTTCAATAATCTTTCCGCTGTTGTCAATCTCTTTGAATTAGAGTTCTCAGCGATATTTGGTGTTTCTGGCGAGAAGCCTGGTTCTTTATATTGTGGGTTTACTTGTGAGAGAAGTAGATGATCTCGAACATATTTATTGTGAATCCAGTCTAATGGTATGTTCGCGTCTAAAATTCCCTGAAGAAGAGTATTGAATCCTCGAGGCGGTTGTCTAGGAACTTTTTCATTCCTCATTAAATAACTGAACAAATCAATTCCATTACTTCTGTATTCTGGTTTCCCCTCTTTTTCCAATTCGTTTCTATCGTTAAATGTGTAACTCACTTCTCTCAGTTTTTCTAAAATCGGTAAGATATACTTCTTTCTCGATTTCGGAACTGCATATGCTATGTATTTTGCAATCATATTCATTCTGGGAGGAACAGGTACAGATAGTTCTTCCTTCTGGGTTTCTAGTTCTTGTAATAATTCCTTCGGAATCTCAAACGGTTTTGGAGGAGGAGGAGGTTGCATTAAACGCTGATATTTCGGTATCCAATGTGCTAATAGCTTAGCTTTCACATCATCAGATGTTTCTTCTTCGTGCAATAACTTTGAAATTTGATCTTCAACTCTTATTTCAGGCTTGTTCAGCTGATAGTATTCTGAAACAAGCTCTTTTGGAACTAATGCCATTTTTCTAGCCATTCTTAAATTCGTTTTCCTATAGCTTTTCCTATTACACCTCCGATAAGACTCAAAACACCTGGAAGGATGAGAGGTAAAAATCCTCCTCTTTGGTTAACAGTTAATATCTTGCGTTTTCGAGCGATAGAAATGTTTTTGTCGGCTAGCTGTCGAATGATTCGTTTATAACGACACAAATTTCGAACATTCAATCGGTTCGAGATATTCCCGTTTAATATGTTTTGACATATTTCACACAGTGTTTTTATCTGTTCGTTGGTGGCAGTCTTCAATATAGCATTTCGCTGTTTAGGACTCGCGGCGGATAAAATATGCAACAAATGTACATGTCGTTTAATTCTATTCATTTTTCTTCTGGCACATATACCCAATTTATACCGTTATGATCTGGAAAAATGGATTGTCGTAATCTTAATTCTTCATCCGTTGTTGGAAAGCAATCAACTAGTAAGAAGTGATATTTTTCCGATGTTGCCTTTTTATAGGCTTCCATAAAAAATTTGGAACGATTAGGAAACACTTGTCTTCCAAAACAAGCGATTTGCGATTGATCTCTGTTGTTTCGGAAAAGTATTATATAATGAGCATTCAAACTAATATCCCTAGCAATTCTAATGCGGGGAAAAAGGTTTTGTGTTATTAAAATTATGCTGAAATTTTTATGATGAGATCCAACAGTAAACATTTGCGATATCTCAGGTGTTAAATTGTTCATAAGATCATCAAGAATCAAAAGATCAAAATGTTCATCTTCTGTTGGCAAACCTGCTATGAATTTAATATTTCTTTCTTCGTGAAACCAGGGTTGAAAGATTTTATAACACCATACAACTTTTTTTATCGGTGCTTCGTATATTTGCTCAGAAACAATTTTCCGCACTAAATGAGTTTTTCCGCTTTGACTGGGACCATTAATGATCATCGACGATGGAAATTTAAGTCGAAGCAACATGATCGGTAACAGGTCAACACATTTCGCAAACTTTTCTAAATTCTTTTTCTGTTAATTGAACTCCCACAATCTCAGGAATTGGATTCAATGTTTGGTTGGAGAAAAAATATCGCAAATCGAATATTTGTTCTTTATCTTTGAAGCAGATATGAAGAAAAATTTTTCTTCCTATATGCTTAGAAACGAAGCACGATGTGTTTGTGATATTCACTTTTTGAGATAGATTCGATGGTGTTTGCGCTTGCAAATAAATCAGAAAAATTATGTATTCTACAATTATAACACTTAGTAATATCACTGCATTAGATAAAATTTGTTTCGACATCTTTGTCTTTCGAAGCCGACATTGAGAAACGAAATAATTTTGCTCCAAAAGTTTCATATACTTTTTCCACTTTATTCCGAAAACCAAAAATACGCTGTTTATATACTTTCTCGCAATTAAGTAAAAAATAAAAAATGAATAACAAAAAAATTTAAAAAACTAATTAAGGAAAATGTTCTGAAAAGAACAAAACCTATTCTTTAAAAATATAGGATGTAAATAAATTATATATTCCTAAATATCATTTTTTTTATCGACATAGGTAACAATTATATATTTCTTTTGGAGAGTCTCTGGAGTTCGAACCTGTGATCTCTGTGCTTACTTAAAAAGAATCGATAGTTTAGAATCTTGCTTGTATTATGATTCTAAGCCATCGACTCTTGTTCAGAAAACGTATATAATAGTTTTTATCTTACAATAAAACTTTTTTTAAGTTTGCTACGCATTTAATTCATCTACGCTGCATTTAATTTCTAGGTTAAGATTATCCCACTCGCACTTGTTTTTGAGAATTGTGTCAGTCTTGAATAATCATCAGAATTTTGGGCGTCGTAGCTATAATACAACATTTTTTTATCTTTAATGGAAGAGATGTGAAACCTAATAAGGCGTGTAGAAAAAAACTCCTACTGTCGACCAACGTATTATCTTCCCACATAATCCTCACTAATTCGGATTCCAACTTCGTAAAAGTTTACAACTTGAAGTAGGCGTCAGCGCCAGCGCATATATTCGTTAAAATGACCTAGAATCCCACTCATGTTTTTGTAACATAGTTGAAAGTACTTAATTTATGAGCAACCTACACTACTTTAACTTTCAGCTTGATAATTAAAATTCAGAAAAATTTTCTATAAAAACTCTCCTATGCTACTGACACATCAACATTTGCATTTGTGCATTAGTTCTCCGCTGATTTTCAACATGGATTGTGGTAAGTTGTTTTTCAGTTATTGCGTTTCCTCTCTATCTGAATTTAAAAATTATGAATTCTGTTGATAATTTTACTAGAAACGGAAGCGGATGGCTTCTGCATAAAATCGATTTTGTAGATTTACACATTGGCAATTATGCCAAAATTATTGGAGGATGTAAAACGGTCAAACTACCGAATAAATTATCTAATAAAAAAGCGCTTTTATCTATCAATTGTATTAATAATAAATGCTTCATTTATTGCATATTAGCTGCGTTATTCCCTAAGCAAAAGCATGCTGGTCGCTGTAGCATATACAAAAAACATTTGCAAGCTGTTGATACAAAAATGTTAAAGTTTCCTGTCGAGATAGCAAACATCAAACTTTTTGAAAATGTAAATAAATTAAATATCAATGTTTTTGCTTTTGATGAAGGCATGATATATCCTCTTTACACTAGTCTCTCTCCTATTCCTCTCTCCTATGCAATGGTTGTTATCGATCAAGATGATAAAA
>JAPDSC010100410.1:181445-242002 GCA_026290005.1 Latrodectus geometricus | reverse complement strand
GAGAGAGAGAGAGAGAGAGAGAACATCGTCAGACATTTTGGAGAGAGAGATAGCAATATCTTCAACATTTTGTTGACAGAGGCTTAACGCCTAACACATTTGAACGTGTGCCTTTATTAAGTCACTTAACTTTTCTTGCTTCATATTTTATTTATGACTTCAAATCATTCTCAATGCTGTAGATGGTGTGTGTGAGAAATCGAAAATTTAATTTTAAATTTTTACAATACGTCAGGGCATATTCCATCTTTCAAAATAATTTGCAGGCATAATCTTCTTATATTATTTACAATATATTTATATTAAAGATTCCCTGGCTCATATAATGAGAAAATTGCAAAGGCCAATATGGTAGTTCATACATAGAAAACTTTTCAGTTAAAATGTTAATAAAACTGAATAATTATTATTTTTTAAATTTTTTTGAAAGATATTGCTTTTTAATATTACTTTCACCTTAGCATGGATATCAAAATTCATTTTAAGCTAGTTGAATTAACCCTTGTTTGACCATAAACATATAGCATCTAGTCATCCTTTAGCCCCTTTGGCAGCTGAAGAGTGAGTCTTCGGTTTAACAGTTCATGAGTTCGATTCTTAGCTGAGAGAGAGATTCTCATTCACAGTTTGCTATGCCAGCCATAATATCCATTTATTTCTTGTGATCATAGATATCTTCAACCCTAAGAAAATCCTAGAGCATAAAGTTATTTCGGTTGTATTTGTTTTGACATCAAGAAGTAGACAGACTAATGGTCAAAGCTCGTTGGAAGACATTTTGGAATCCACCGCGTATAGCCTTCCGTAAGGACTTCTCATAGTTAGTAGTATATTCGTATGTCGCAAAGCAGGAAATCCGGAAAACTTCCAAGCTTTCACTCCAACAAACGTGCATGTTTTAAGAAGAAAAGCAACAACCATCTCCAGATATTCAACAGTGGCTGTAATTGAGCACGGACTTTATACTCCGAAGAGGGATGATTAGGTCACGTGATCTTGCGTGCACTTGTTATAAAATTCCTTCAGAAATTCCAAATTGCTTGAAATCGTTGTCTGTCACACTTATTACAATGGCCAATAAATTGCACTAATCACATCGCTTATTGTCAACGTCCGAAAAAGGATCTCACACAGTAATTCCCGATAAAGTAATGAGAAATTTTTCCGAATTCACTCTCATCTTTTTTTCTTGTTATTCCCAAATTTATTTTACCTTCTTTTACTCAATAGTACTTTTAATTTTGAAATAAATAGTCACAAAATATTCATTTCATCATCTTTACTAGCATGTAAACAGGTGGTATAAAATTTTTGACACCATTTTTGTATTCAAGTGCATAACTCGTTTCCTGTAAGCATAAAGTATCCGAAACGAAAATATCTTCAGTAAGAATATCTTCACCAGTTTGTGGCTAACCCATTATCGACTACAATTTCATTTATGTTTTTTTTTTTTTTTTCTTTTGGCATAATTTGATTAGTTTCACCTATTTCCCTTGTTTGGACTCTTACTATTATTACTTTTAGCTGCTGCTCTTATTAATACCTTTTAAAACATCTTGGGATAAAAAAAAGACATTGTAAGCTCTATTTTAGGTTTGCAGACTAAAATAGTTTCAATTCATAATGATAAGCTCTATTGTTTACGAATTAATGACACGGAGTCAGTCCTTCGCTCTATCGATAAGTATTGTTGTTCTGTATCAAACTGCAGAGTATATTATCTATCTTCATTGTTAACCGAAACTCCTTCATCAACACATTATTGGCAATTCTCTGTCATTGCCTGACTATGATATAGATAGCGTTTCATACCCCGTTAACCATCAAATGTTTTCAGATTCAATTTTAAATATTACCTTATTTTTCCTTTTTAATATATAAATATGTCTTAGATAATTGAAGTGTTTTGCCCAAAGTATTCGTTATTAACTATATTCTAATCAAATAAAATAAACATTTTTATACGTTATTTTGAAAAAACTGTGACTAAAAAATAGAAACTTTTAATTTTTCTGTTGCATACTGTAGATACTTCAACAGATTGCAATCATTAACCTCAAAGTGTCACCCTTATATCCCTTTCCTTATTCCTTTATTTTACAAATACAGGGATTTAAAATATAAATTTACTTTAATCGATCACTTTCATTTGAAATGTAACATATTTTTTCGGGAACTTGACTTTTTATATTTAAATATATTATTTTAATTGAAAAAATCAATCGAAAATCTAGATTTTTCTCTTTATCTAATAATTTAAATTTTTAGAACTATTTTATAAACAATTTCTCTATTCCATTCCCCCAATGACAACTTTAATGAGAAATTACGTTATACGTTTTTATGACATTACTTATCGAGCATAAAAGACCTGAATAGCTGAAACTATTTCGAATGTCTCCAGGGAAAAACGATGCTTTCAGCCAACAGCGAAATGAAAAAAAAAACAGCAAAAAATATACAACTATCAAATAGTCAGGCACCAGAAAAATTAATAACATTTCCCCTTTTAATTATTAAGTCTTGAATTTGTGTGGGCTTTTCGCTCAGTCTTCTATGGCGATTGTAACGTTGCTGAGAGAGGTTTGCTGTGCAAAGATAATGAAATATAATCAGCTTGATATCTAAATAAAGCACTATTGGGACCTCCTGTGTTTGCTGATAGCTGAACTAAGATAAATAAGCGTTTCTTTCACATTAATGATGGAAGGTTTACGAAAGGCACTTTTAAACAATGGTTTCTCATCGTAGGAAGATTAAAAATATAAATCGATTCACAAAAATCTAAATCTCTACGTATAAAAACTGAACAATGATAACTGAATTACATCAGTAAAAATAGTTGATAAGAGAATTTTAAATGTGTGATTGGTATTTAACAAATAATTAGTATTCTCAAAAAATAAAAATTTATATCATTTTACAATTCTTTCTATTTTAATTCCTTTCAATCTATTAATTTTAAAATATATAATGTGCTTTATAATTGTGTGGATCATTGCATTTTCACACAAGAATATCCTTAAAGAAAAAGAACAACTTTTAATAGTATGTTAAAAAGTTCTTTTCACATTTTTAAGTAAATTTTTCAAAATATACAAAATATATTTAAAAAATTTCTAAGTTCTTTTAAATAAAGGAAACAATTTACGTATGTATATAGTTTCAAATAAATACCTGGGTAAAAGTTAGTAGTACAGTTATCGATTTTCAGAGACTTTATTCCACAAATTTACTAAGTGGAAGTTTTAAGAAACTAACTAGCGACTCTAATCCAGGAAGTTAGCATCTGTTTAAGCCCCAACGTTTTTTAAAAGACAAAATGACAGCATCTTTAAATATTATTTCTAGCTCTGCACAGGAAAAAAATATTAAAATCTCAAATCTCATCTTTAATATTTAAAATGTCAAATTTATATTTAAAAAATGCAAAATAAATAAGGAAGTTTATACACTGTAAATGAACTGAGCTTCTTATCTTTTGAATTTTTAATATAATATTTAAGCACCGTAATGGTTATATAGTGGTCTTTGGAATAGAACCTCCAGGTTTTTTAACTTCAGGCTTTCGAGGATAACAGAAAATGGATTTTGCACTTTACGTCTGTCGGTATGGATAACTTAAGAGATTTCTTGATATCCTCTCTGGGAATATGTGAATACGGTCTACTATCGATAGAAAGTCAGAAGAAAAATATACGCTGTAAATGCTTAAAGAAATCTCACAATAACTATTAGATTATCCCTTATGTGGTATAAAAAATATGATGGTTCATAATGGGAAATCTTTTCCTCATATAATCAAAATTATGTGAGGGAAAAAAATTAATTAAATAGAATTCTATTTAAAGTTGTGAAAAGGAAATTATAAATCAGATATAATTAATTATTTAGTTAAATATCAATAGCGTAAAATATGCAATAGTGTAATATAAATTAAATTGAAATAACATAATAAAAAAATCAAAGCCATTAAATATACTTCTACATAAAATTACGATACAAGAATATAAATTTACAGATTAATAAGACTAATTATATTGTAAAACTCACTATTTTACTGACGTAATTATGATTAAGGTAATTCTTAATCATAAATTTTACCATAAAAAAGTTATTTGCTTAAATTAAAGGGTTTAAAATATTATATAAAATTTACAATGTTCTCTACTCTAAAATTACAAAAATGAAATTAAATTTTTATGGAACAAAAAAAAGTACGTTTTCAGTCAAAAATTCGGGCTACCATAAAGTTAGAGGGTGGTTTTAATAGCATTTTAAAAAATAATATGCATTCTAAAATTACAGAAATAAAATGTTTACTTTATTTTTCTTAAAAGTGAGCATTATGGTTTAACTGCAATGTAAAATTTAACTTCTAAAAATGCAATTCAATGCTTGATATTCCCATAAGCACCTAATGCAGTGATAAAATAAACATATATTTCAATATCGTTTTTAAAAATGTGAATAACTTTTAATTAACACTGGTGTACAAAATTAAAACAGCAGGTAGTTTTTTACTCTAATTTCATGAGAAATCATCTGAGAGACATAAACTTCAGGAATGTAAATAAGCATTTTATACATAAGCGAAAACAAAAGTACAGTTGTAGAAAAATGAATACATTGCATACAGTATGGTGGTAAACAGAAAAAGATTGAGTTCATAGTTTTGTTGCACATAATTGTCTGTCCAGGAGAAAGAACAATTAGCAGATTTCCCTTAGTATGGGATATGCCATCCCCTTACTGCAATGGATGCTGAACATTTCTTGGTCTTTTCATACTCAGCACCAGATTGTTCAACAGAAGTATGAGTACGCATTTTAAAACTACCATTTTCATTTGTTGGTAGTTCCCCGAAGGATGTAATTGTGCCGCAATCTGTCTCCCTAAAGCATCCCACATATGTTCTAAGAGATTTAATTCACGCTGGCCGCACACAATCCATTCGCGTGAGATCTTCCCTTTCCAGTAACTGCTGAACACCAAAAGGCAGGTGTAGCCGTTATTTGATATCCACAAAAACACAGTCTGTTCTAATGGCATCTCGGGAGGTATGCACGAGGGGAAAGATCACCTACTTACAATATCAATCCTGTGAAAGATATCTTTCAGCTAGATAATGCAAACACCTGCGCACTTCATTTCTTACATTTCTCGATATAGAGAATATTCCATTATTGTTTTGACTTGCACAGTCTCCAGATCTTTCACCAGTGTAAAACATCTTATCGTTGTTGCGTTCAGTTAATAGCCTATCTTCTTCGTTGTCCAGATAGAATTCGTCAGTTATCAGATATTTTAATCCAAGCTTTTACCTAAAAAGTTTGAGATTTTCAACTATATCTATTATAAGCCAATTTATTTTTTCATCATTTTTATTATTCCAGCTCACTAAGTTTTATATTTTTGGTATTAATTAACTAAATGATTTGTTGTAATAGAACTATAAACGTTTCTCGAATATTTGCTGTAAATCAAAGTTTAATTATCTTAAAATTGAAAATATTAACCTAGCCAGAGGCAATTTTACAAAAGTTCAAGCTTTTAACTCCATATCATAATATATCTAGTTTTTCTTTCTTTCTGTAGTTGCATAGCTCTTTTTCTTGTCTCTTGCCCTCTCAAATGTCTCTCAGAACTTTTTTTTTAACTTCCATAATTTTAATTTGTTTTGTGAAACAGTATCTATATTTCATTTTCTTTCACCTGAAATATTTTGTCTTTCATTTCAAATCCCTTTAACAAATTTTACTTTTAAACTCACGTTTTTTCCTCCTATTTCCACTCTTTTGAAATCCTTTTCATTCGTTTTCTCACTGCTTTTTTTGGTTTCTTTTTTAAAATAAAATACTAGATTAATTTTCCTTTCTTCAAAGAATGTTAAAATATTATGTCTGTTATGAGTGATACTCTTTAATATGACATTGTTAAAATGTCTTTCTTTAAGATTGTTATATCTTAAGTTTTTTAGAAAGTATATATTTTGGATAAATTTAATTTTATATGAAGTAAAGCTGTTCCAATTATGTTTGATCATATTACTCTCAAAAGTTTTTCGTTAAATCTAAAAATTATATCGCAATAGTCTATGCATAGAAAAGTTTATTATGTGATTTTTTTTATAATATGTATAGATAATATATAAATTTTAAAATGTCATTCTTTTATTTTGCTTTAAAAATAACACTTATTTCATAATTATATCAATAATTTTTTGGTAAGTATATAAAAAGTGTATAATAATAAGACATTTCCTCAAAGAATGTTAAAATATTATGTCTGTTATGAGTAAAACTCTTTAAATATGACGTTGTTAAAATGTCTTTCTTTAAGATTGATATATCTTAAATTTTTCAGAAATTGAATACATATCCTTTTATAGATATGCAAAATTAATTATGTTATTATTGGATGAAGCTCCAAATAAAAATAATCTGAAAGCCCTATTAGATAAATTTGTATATTAGAGGGCAGGTTGAAAAACTATCATTTTGAGTAAAAGGAAACCAAAATTAAAACTGAATAGAGTAGTTTGCCCAAACATTTTAAGATTGTAACTTCGTTTTAGAGTAGTAACCATTTAATACCATTATGCTAAATTGTTTGTTACTTTTTATCATAAATAACACAAAAGACTCAAAATTTGAGTATTAGCGTTTGATAAGGTGATGCTTATTTCAGATTTACTTATTTTGAAAAAAGCAGAAAGTTTCTAAGAGTGTTTAATTTAAGTGAGTGTTTAAAATTAATTGAAATATTTTATGAGACTAATAAGTTGCACAGAAAAGTCAGAAAATAAATGGCTATTCAACTTTTTTTCTTTTTTTTTTTTTTTTAATTTTCTTCCCATGTAGGTAAAAATGAGCAAACTATCCTCACCCATCATAATTACGTAAAATATTAGATTATAACTCTATTGAACTACTGAAATGAGAAAAAGCTTCTATTGGATAAAACTATTCTATTGGATAGCAATTTATATATAATATATGATAATGGAATGAGAGAGAGGTCCATATTATTTTTCAAAGAGAAGAGAAATTGAATTTTATGAAAAATTCGTCTTGAAAAAAAAAAAAGATAGAAAATATGCATCAAAGTAAAAAGCTTAATTTAAATGCATGAAGATTTTTTTCTTCTTTGGAAAAGTAGAACTGAGTAGTTCTGTTTGGATATCAATTTATAGATGATGATTTATGAAAAGATATAACTGCTTGTGCAATAAAAGATATAAATGAGAAATTTATTGAAGGTGAAAATTCGGCATGCAGAATATTTTATGATCTTTCTCTCTTACCTCTTAATGAAATATTTAATACAAATGTTTTCCCAAAATAGGAAGGGTGCATTTAATATTTGAAATAAAATTGCAAATTTAAAATAAAGCGACAATATACACTTAATTATTTATAAAATGTTCCAAATTAATTTAGCACTTTAAAGAAATCTTGCAGCAGAATCAATTGAGCAACATATCAACTGGAGCATATCGTATTATCATAACAGCTGGTGATAATAGGATGATTGAGGGGGTTTTTTTGTGACAAAAATTTAAATTCGTTTCAAACACTATTACTAGAAGGAATATCATTCTTTTATACAGAACAAAAATACATAATTTATATTTGTTTAGTTGAGAAAACATGTTCAATATGCTTGACTACCATTATCTACTAAGATTTGGAAGAGTAAAGTCAGATGCTCAAGTGTTTGGCTTGAAATATTACAGATATAACAAGTTATACTGTCTTTAAGATCGGTGACAAAGGCAATAAGATCACAGTAGGCTTTTCGTTCAAATAGCCCAGTAATTAAAAGAACGCAAGGATTTAAGTCTAGGCATTTGGAGGACCCAGTGATTCGGAAAATGCTAAATAATGATTCTGTTGATAAAAAAAAATGATGGATCACCAGTTTGACACGATTGGTGATGTGTGAAGGAGCATTATCTTGCATGAACACTGTTAATGCAAAGCTGGAATTATAGATTGCTCCAATAAAGGTGCATGATCACCTCACCATGGCTTAGTGGTAGGATAGCATTCTTCAGAGAACAAAATCACTAATTTGATCCCAGCCATTGTTAAATAATGGGAGATGGTGGTTGTATTTCTGCATGCAAATACATAGGGATGAATGAATGAGAGTTTTCTAGGTTTCTTCCTTAAGACACGTGTATTATAATTGAAAAGTCCTCCCGGAGATCCAAACTCATAGTCACCAAACTGTGATTTATGTATATATTTCGAAATATACGAGCATAATATTATTCTGAGGAAAACATCAAGT
The DNA here is from genome assembly GCA_026290005.1 of Latrodectus geometricus. Classification (NCBI taxonomy): domain Eukaryota; kingdom Metazoa; phylum Arthropoda; class Arachnida; order Araneae; family Theridiidae; genus Latrodectus; species Latrodectus geometricus. The sequence continues at coordinate 233,701 of JAPDSC010100410.1, read as the reverse complement.
TAAATTCATAAACTGTTTTTTGTAAAGTAATATAAACAGTTCTTTTTTATTTACTCTGTAATTTAATGTAAATCAAAAATAATTTTGATTTACTCTTATTTAATGTTCCAACAGCGTAATCGAGACTTTAAAGAAGTCAAAAAAATTGATAGAATATGCAGTCATCAAAATAAATAGGAAAGGGAATATATAATAATTAAAATTTAAGTAATTATTTAATAAAAACGTACTTCAATTTTAAACTATGATTTAATATTCTTTTAACAAAATTTTGGAATGAAAAGATTTTTGCAGTAATAACTGAATTTATCTTTTTATGCAAGCATAATTATTATTACATTATCTTTTACAACAGCGAAAGCGTGTTCTAAAATTTTTATAAAAAAAAAAGTTAAAAAATTATTTCGATAGTTGTCTTACGCATCGGTAGATGGCAGTGTAAGAAAAAATGTATTAAGTAAAATATACATTTTTGAAATTTTCCTATTTTGAAGTGGCGCCATCTTCTATGTAAGAAAATAACCAATGAAGATACGAATGAGTTTTATACTTGTGTTTAATAATAAATATGATCATATGAATGTTTTCACATTACACAATGAATAGAAAAGCATATGAATGCATGAATTAAAATTCATCTATTCATATTATAGAATTAGCACTGAAAACTTATAGCTTTTAAATTGTTTATCAAGGTTTCTAAAAATTGGCAATTTCACATTTTTCTTTCAATTGATAAATTATTTTTACATCATTAAATAAAAATAATTTGAAGGTAAATCATTGAATAATAAACAATCTCTCATTAAAAAATTTGAAAAATACTAAATATTTAAATTTTTTTATTGTTATTAAAATACCTTTCATATTTATTTAATTTAAAAATAAACTATCAATTATAAAAATTAAAGCAAGTTTTTTATTTCTATATTATTCTTTTAAATTAAAATAAATAAATTTTTAATTTTAAATTATTTTAATTTTAATTTAAAAGAATGATATTTTAACGATTTTGATAAGTATAAAACAGAATATTTCAAATATTCCTTTCTTTAAAAAAATCAGTATTTTCCAATAAAAGTATTTTACGTTATCAAAAAAAAAAAAAAATAAAAATTATAAAATAACTAATTTGAAAAAAAGCTACATGAATTTCTAAAATGTCTCATTAATAATTTAATTTTCTAATTAAAAACTCAGAATAAAATACATGCGTGAAAACTACATCAATTTTAAAAATGGATATGGTGAAACACAGAAATACAAGCTTTCTTTATTTTAATTTATTCATTTCTTCAAAAAATAATTTAAATTATACTTCCATTTATACCACAATGCTAATTTTTTTTTTACTTTAATAACATACAAATATTAACTATTTTAGTCTAAATATCTTAAAAAGATAATTAACAATTCTACTAAATTAATAATCCGTTCAAGCTTCACGTTCCAGAAGAAATCAAGGAAGAGAAATATAAGACAATTTGTGTGTAGAAAAGGGAGAGATAGCAGTGAAAACCAACCATAACTTTAAAAAGTAAGTTGTATTTTATCAGGTACTTTGCACATTTTATTGCAAAGTACAAATGAGAAAAAAGTTTAATATATTATTAAATATCTTCAGTTTTTGAATTATTTATCAAAAAAAAATCCATCTAGTATAAAAATAGTAGATCCTAATATCCCCGCTTGTTTTCAATTGTTTTATATATTTTTCTAAAATAAGGAATTGAAAAAAATGCTACTTATATATTTCATCTACCCACTAAAGAATTGAAAGACGGTGTCTGCCTAGCCCAGCTTGAGGATAGAACCTCCAACATAAATTTCGAATGCACGAAGCATTCCCACAACACTCCACACTTCAACGAAAACTACACGTTACTAAAAATTTAACAAATAGAATGCATGAGCAAAGCTTTTCAATTGTTCAGAAGTTTCAGGAATTGTTAAATTTTCACCCAAAGCCAAATTTAATGCATAACAAACTTCTTCGAATAAACGATATGGTGCACTGCGCTATTCGAAATCGAAAAGCCAGAGAGCTTTGTGTTTCACCTAGAAAAAAGAAATCGTAATAATATTTTAAATTATTCATATCATGTATCTGATATAGTTCGAACTTTGCCTTTTAAAATAAAAATATTTTAATATATTTTAACACTTTTGGGAGCACTCCTTTTTGTAAACAGCTTAATTTTGATAATACTACGATTATAGTGAAAAAAAATTATCAAGATAAATATATATCTTACAATAAAATCTTAAGCACAAAGATTAATACATTTCTGGAAATGTTAAGCCTCTTTACAAGTGAAATTAACGATTAATACTCTTATATCTAAACATTTTGATGCCATAGAATATTAACAAACTTGTTACACATAGCCTAAAGAATTTATAAAGCTACATTGCTATACTTAAATAAATATAGCAATGCTCTTAAAAAGATTATATCAAATATTACTTATAAAGATATGACACAAAAAAATAAGTTAATAATTAATGATTAAGATTAATTGGAATGAAATGAAGAAGACAGAACAAGAAAGTTGAGTTGAATTTTTAATTTATGCTCTAAGCATGAAATCTTTAAACCTATAAACTATGGTACTAGCAAAACTATGAGGTTTGACACATCATGGTATTTTTTAAGGATATTAAACTACAGCCATAGATATTAATATTTCAATGCCTGTTGCTAGAAATCTTAAAGTCAGAGATAATTTCTTAGCAGCTGGTATTGGCTCTCTAAACTTTGTCATCTGCTTTTCAAGTAAAGTCTTCTTGTTTACTTGAAAAAGGAAGCCACATAAAGATCTCACGACACACATAAAAAAGACACTCGTAAAAGCCATAAAGTATATCTTTGAATTTTTCAGCAACCATCCGCAAAAATCTCCTATATACTTCAGAGTCCTGTAGGAATAGAAAATGTAGCAATCAATAATGCAGCTTCAAATCTTTGATTTTTATAATAAATTTAATTTTCTTTCCGATGAAAATGTAAAAAAGGGTACTTTTATATTTTAATAATAAATAAATTTACAAAAGCATATACGCAATGTAATATAATTAGGATAAGAAACAAGCATTTTAGTTAACTAAGTAAACTATATATATATATATATATATTGATTTAAATCAATGTGAATAATTATCAATTTAAGACTCATTTCACATTACAATATATTGATGTTTAAATAACTGAAATGAAAAAACAAACAAGTGTATTTTAGAGCTACTGCACTAAAAATTGAAATATTACGTATATATTGCATTTAAAATAATTTTGATGTATAATAATTTTAATGTCATTACTATTAATACTTAGAAGCTTCATCTAAGTGCTTTTTACTTAAACTGGTTTCATTTAATGAGCTATTGAACTTTATGCATATGAAAAAATTAAAAATAATATTAATAACGTGTAAATAAATATTTAACAAATTATCACAATCGAAGCTATCTGAATATACTTAAATATTTATTTTTATAAATAAATTGCATATCACATCCTTAAAATAAACAATTCGTGAAAAAAGTGGTCGTTTTCCATAACAAAATTTATATTTATGTATTATTAAATGAAAAAAATGAACACCTATTTTAGTGTTCGAATTCGAAATGAAAAATGCTTCCATTCTTTCACCTTTTTTTTTTTTACTTTTTCTCTATCAAACAAAGTTCCAATTGAGCAACCTGGAATGCAGCAACTTTTAAGCATTTTAGTTATACAAAATCTAAAATTTGTAACTTAATTGCAGGAAAATTCTACGTAGCGTATTAGAAACAACGAAATTTCTTCCAAAAACATTCTAAACATTCAACAAGCAAATGTTTAGCCAAAAGGAGCTACTGTTACATTTTACCCTCACACTTTTTCAAAAAATCATGCGGGTTTTTTTTTTTTTTTTTGTTTTTTTGTTTTGTTTATTTGAGTTGGGGTTTTTGATTATTATTGGTTATTGGTCTGTGATTAGAACTGTGGAAAATCTCTGATTTCTTATTTTTCTTTCCAAACAGTCGATTTGCGACCATTGTAGAATACCATTGAAATTAAAATAACTTTGTCTCCTTTACTGGGCAAAAAAAGTTCCGCGAATTGGTCAGGCTTTAATATGCACTATAACCAAAATGAGTGATAAAATAAAAAGATGGCGTACTATAAACAAAACTTGACTACAAATTAAATTCCAAAATAAGAATTCATCATGAAATTGGAACTCCTACTGAGTAAAATATAGCAACCTTAAAAATGTTAGCCAGAAAAACGATCTATTATTAAATTTAGTAAAACAATTCTTATTAAAATTATTTTCTTATAGAAAACCTATTAGAAATCTCTAACATTCCTTGGACGAGTCTCTATCGGCTAAAATCGTCTTCACATAATAAGTTTATATAGGAGTTGCTCAAACTGAAATATCAGCAACTCTAAAAGACAGCTTCTATCACAATTTTTTTTCAACAGAAATTGAACTTTTTATTTAATTTTGTCGTCTGATTTCGTACTTTGTATCATTACTTAGTATTAAAATAAATCACATTTGACAATACATGGATAGTTTTTTCGTTTTTAAATTTTTCTGGTTTCTTACAAGGTATAGTATTTTTATTTAATGCTATAAAAAGTATGAACAACGAAACTAGATCCAAAACAGCAAGCATATACGAATTCACAAATTCGTTCGCAAACGAAATCAAAACTACGATTGCAAGCTGAAGATCGAACATTTTTACATATTTCACTGCTTTTCTAACAACCTTGCAAATGGAATATCTGCAGAAATATATGGATATAAGAATTTTAATATTTCCTAAAGAACATGAGACGAACTTGTTAAATATTGATCACATTTTATTTTTAAATTATATTTATTGAGATATTTTTTTCTGAATTTATTTAAATGTGACTAGTATTTATTTATATATTAAAATTATAATTAAAAGTATCTATTATAGGTGATTTTAAAGTAACATTATATGATATTTATAAATGTTACATTTACAGTGTTCAATTGTTTTCAATATTTGAAATATCAAATGATATTGAGGAAATGTTCTTTATTATTTCTGTGTGACATATTAAGAAACTTGCCTGATAAAGTCAGACAATATACATGAATCTGCTGTTTTTTGTTTAAGAAGTTGAAGAGGGAAAAAATTTATTTTTTCCCAAAAGAGACCCAAAAAATTCCAAGACGTGTTTAACAGAACCTAGTGTTGATGACATTTGGACAAAGAAGGTAGGTTTTCTCATCCCCAGAAAATGTAATACATTCCAAGTATCCAATGGTACGACACAAGATGTTGGTGCAGGATGGAATACATTGGAAATACAAGTGTGTTGAAGGAAAATGTTCTTTAATTTAGTAAGATATAATTACTTATTTGGTCCCTAATGTGGATTCAATTATAAAGATGTTACAACAAGCTGCATTTATCAGTAAGAATCCAAAGAGCTTATAATTATTTTCGTCTTCATTTTTTAATAAATTGCAATTTTGGAATGGTATGCATAACGGTTATAAGTATCTTTATAGAATCCTCAAATTAGCATTATTTCTGATTTAGGTTAGACTATACTTTAAGGTGCCCCTTTGATTCTCGACAAATTGTGATCGCCAAGCTGGGCAAAACCCAAGCATATTCTTTTTGCAACAGAGCAATTGATTGTTCTGAGCAAACAAAAATCGCCAATAAAATCGGTAGGCAAACAAAAATTGCCATGTTTGCCAAGGGGGCACCCTAAAATATAGTTTTACCCTGATTTATATTAATTTGAGGTTTAGTGCATATTACTTAACTTTATTAAACTTTGTAAAACATATTTATTAACATAAGAAAATAAGAGGTGAAAACATTCAAACATCACAGAAGTCGCCAATGAGTAGAATACTACTCGTTCAGATTGTGGGCGTATTTTATTTCAACATGTTGCTTCTGCTGGCTTACAAACTTTTATATTGAGTAGAGCTTCCACAAATTACTTGTAATCAAACTTTCGTAATAAAATAAAGCATAAATTTTATGCTATCCAACGATTAACATCTTGAAAATTTTGATTTAATCGATGACTACTTCTTAATATTTCATAGTGAAATATATGATAATTGTTTCGTTTAATGATTACACTAACTGCAAAGTGTAAACAATTTTAAATACGTGCCAAATTTCTTTATACGTGTGTACTGTGGCATATACAAAATAGATAGAAAGACATCTTGAAAATTATTTTTCAATGAGTTTTTCTAGTTAATAAAAGTTATAGTATGCTCAAAATCTGTTTTAATGAATTTCAAACGAAAACAAAACTTTGGATTAAACTGGTTCCGCCATTTTATATATCAATTAAAAAGCCGCTCTATCAAACTCTTACTAAATATTAATTATATCGTATTCTAAAATAAGGAAATAATTCAATTTGTCCAGTTAACATTACTTGGTAAAATGTCCCTGAGTCTTTTTTGATTTGAGGACAGTCCTCGAATTTTTGCGTTTCGTACAGTTTCTGAATGGTTGAATCACGGGAAACTTTCCTGGTTTGGCAGCTCTCCTCGAAAAATGGTGGCTGTCTTGGAAAAGGTTTGGGCGAGTTCCGAGTGTGCGGTGTTTTTTATTTTGATATTTGTGAATTACCACTTAAACTCATGCTTGAATTAGAAAAACTTTGTGTTAGATTTAGCAGTAAGTATGCTTTGTACCTACAAAGCATCTGCATGCTAATTATAGATTATAGTGCAGCTATTTTTTCCATATATTGTGATGGGAAACAACATGTGAAATTTACCTATGAAACCGTATTCTTCCCATTTCTTTATAAGCTATGCAAGAAAATAGCAGCTTATATTGAGTTCACAATACTGCAATAATCCAGGATTATTTTATACACTCCAGAGCTATTTTTTAATGTTGTTTTTTATTAAAAGTTATTTCAAGTGGTCCGCCTACTGCTAATACTCAATAATTACTGTCTGCAGTTTAATTATTTTGAATTTAAACCTAGTTTACTGTGTGAAAATGTGGAATATGATGTGTGACGTGATGCCTACCATTTCGGAGGACAGCATCAGTCAAAGGAGCGGGCAATTCCCGACTGACGAAAACAATTTTGAACAACTGATGGTCAATATGCTAGATGAACGCGATAAATTGATGGAAAACTTGCGCGAAACTCAAGAGAACATGGCAGAAATTCAGTCGAAATTGGCCGAAGTTGAAAGAGAAAGAGATTCTCTCCAGAGGCAAATGCAGGCTAATTTACCTCAGGTATTTCTTTCTTTTTCCTATGCTATCATATCTAGCTAATGTTAGTTTTCAAATCTAAACATAATGCATGTTTTCCATTATGTGTATAATTTTTTGAAGCTCAGTATTTAAAAAAAATTCATATATGTATATATTTCAAGTATAATATTTGGTCCTTAACACATAAAAAATCACTGTTGATCAGAATCAATGTTGTATAGGAACTTTATGAAATGCTAAAGTATTGAGATTGTTTTCTTGAAATAAGTTGCCAAAAATAACATTGCAACTATAAATCTGCTATAGTTGTATGGTTTGTTCTCTTATATATTTCAAAAGAAGAATAGTAAGAAAATTGACATTATCTGGAACTTACCTATTATATCTGTATGTCCTATCATATGAAAATTTGGCAAATGTTTATAAAAATGGCTTATTATTAAATTTAAAAAAATTGATGAAAAAGTTTCAGTTTTCTAGTAATTGACAATTATATTTATTGTGGCACTATTGAGATGGAAAAAGTATACAATTGCTGAACAACTTTAATGTAGGATATTTTAGACATTATTTTTTGTCACCAAGCCAAACATTAAAATAATGAGCAAATTAGATATAAACTTAATTTAGAAAGATATAAATTCAATGATTATATAATGTGAAAACTAATAATGAAGTAGTGCGTTTTGTAGATCTAAAAATTATAAACTAACATGGAAATTTTGAAATCCGCCCAATTTATATCTCTTGGAATTTCTAGAAATTTTTTAGAAAAGTCAAGAGTTTTATCTTTTGCATGATTTTGTGGACATGTAATAAGCAAAATAGATTTTAATATCAATTTACTAATTAAGTGACCTCTAAGCTGTTCACTTGACTCCACATGTTTTCAGTCATCTTTGTATCGCCTCCAGTATCTGAATTGACAAAATTCATTTTTTGATATATTTTCATATTTTCCTTATGTATGAAATTGTAAGAATAAACTCAAATTTTGAATTATAAATGAAAATTTTGAGTGGATAATTTGATAAAAAAAATTTTATTATTCAAGTAGACTTAATGGTAAGTAAAACATCAAAAATTGGAAGTTGTATAATAAAAAAAAATATTCTAATTTAAATAAACATTTTTTTTTAATTTTTAAGAAAGCTATATTTTGAGAAACCAATATATGAAGTATTAGGTTACAAACGAGACTTTAAAAATAAAATAAAGCAAATGTAAAAATTAATTTTAAATGGTAGTCAAACTTTCTTATAATTTATCTTGTAAAAATAGAAGTTCTTGTATATAATGAAATATCCAAACAAAATTTAATGCTATAATTCTTAACAAGTGTATATAATTATTCTTTTAAAAATATATAAAATAGAAATGAAAAGAAAAGAAAATAATGACAGTTAGTAATATTTCATATGAAATTTATTTCAATTACTACTGAAGTATTCAGTTAAAAATGTTGTTAAAATAAGCGGTTTAAGTTTTCGCTGATACAGAAACACTATTATTGCAAGTAGTAGATATTCACCTAATTATCTGATATCCAATGGCTAAAAAATTAAAACTCAAATAAATTGAAAATTAAAAGTAAAATGGTATTGAAAGATTTATAGGATATCGGTACCAAAATAATTACTTTGATTTTAATTTATTAATAAAAATCTTTTTCTTGTCTCTTCTAATATTATGACTTGGTTTGGTATGATTTCTGATTTTCTCACTAAGTGCTATACAAATTTCTCAACAAATTATGATTTTACAAAAATTTTCATTTGAAGTATGGCGGTTTTTAATATTTATCTTTGCTTATCACACAATGACTAAATGATTAAATACTTAAAAGTTAGTTCTATACATTTTATAAAAATACTTTACAAAATAATATGTGAAATTTCTGTAAAAAAGAACGTTACTGTTTATTCATTATCCATAAAATACATATGATTGTTTTTTTAAATATTTCATTATGTAATAATCAAGTATTAATGTAAAAAGTATTTGTATATTATGTCACACAACTTTGTTTTTAACTGTAGATTTGTAATTGAGTAGCAACAAAACTAAAAATTTTTGTCAAAAAGTAAATCGCCAAATGTGGTAATTTTAATCCTTTTTTACAATATATGTGGAAAAAACAGTAATTTGCATATATTGTTATTGAAACAAACATAAAATATTTTTTAATATATATTCCAATCTTAGTCATAAGTTGAAAGTTTTCATGTGCTTAATATGATAAATGACATAAAACCTAAATGTGGTCACTAACATTGAGCTTTGTAATGTAACCAGTGAAATGTGAGTATTCAAGAAATAACTATATGAATAATATAAGTAATATTGTGTTTAAAAATTCAACTGTTAATCAAGATGTTGCACACACATGTTGTAACATTTTACAGAACAATTACAACGGTGGATTTTGTAATTTAACAAAAATATATTTATTTCATATATTTTTGCTATATTTAATCTTAAAATAATTTAATCTATAAGACAACAAATTTAAATTGACTAATGCATTTAAAATAAAAAGTACTTTAATATTTTTAATGAATTCAGCTTTCATACACCATTCACCAATTTTTGTGTTTCAAATGTTGCAAAAAAATGCATTTTCAATTTTTCTTTATTAATACACCCTTATTTTCAACCCAGATATTAAGTTTCATAACAAGATATGAATTTTATGACAGTATTGTTATGTAAATTTTTAATTATTGAAAATTTAAATTTCAGTGAATAATTTTTTAATTTACAAGCAACTTTAGAATAAGTTTCCAAATGATGAAAATTAAATTTTTTAAAATTCAGGAGTTTCAAAACTAATCATATCAGAATTTATCTGCAAACATCAAAATTTTTCGCAAAAACATGGATAACTAATACTTGTATTGAAAAACCTATACAAAGTTATCCAATATGTTGCAATAGTCTACAATTTGCCACATACACTGAGTAGTAAGATTTAGTCAAGTATTTTAATAATTTGTAACATTCTTTGGATTTACTACTAGTCTTTAAAAATTTACTTAAAACTCTAAAAGCAAGGAAAAATTTCATCTCGTCAATAATTATTATTGTATGTTTTTGTTTTGGAAAAAATTTTCTGGAAATTATAGAATGGATCAAATATAGCTTATAAATAGCAAATAGTTTTATCCAATTGTTAAACTATAAGTCATTTTAGGATTTGAAATTATTGATCATATGTGATGAAAAATATATAATATCAAAGAAAAGAAAATTTGAATTTCATTTTTTCATTGTATTATAAGGACTCCCAATGAATTTTAAATCTATTTTGTAATCTTTGAAAGTTTTGATTATTTTTTTAAATGAATATTTTGGTTGCTGCTGGAATTTATTCTTGTTATGAGGCAAGTGACGTTAAAGATCTACCTGGATCTTGTTAAAAATGTTGGTAAACAATTTTTTATGCAGGATAACTTAAATAATGCAGCTCTTGTTGCTATACATTGCAAATATCTTTTTGATGAAGCGCTGTACTTATACTCAAATAGCTCACCAAAAATCTATTAAAATGCTGGTGCTGGAGCATATTAATATTCTTTCAGCATTAGTTATCCAGTTGCAAAGCAATGTAACAACTTTGATTGTGAGATAGCGACATATCATTTGCGATCGATAAATTGGAAAGTTGTTTTGAACACAATATTTTTTTCCTTATTGATTCTCTAGCTACTATTCTTTCATTTACAAATTCAAACTATAAGGAAAATACACTAGTGCATTCCTGTGAAATGAAGTTTATTGGGTTTAAAAAGTCCAAAAAAACATTTCTCTGCTGTGGATTCCCTGCTATTGCGATATTTTTGGAAACAAACATGCTGATTGATTTGCTATATAGCAGCATCTCTCATTTCACAACCTAACTCTTATCTGTCTCTGCATAACATCAAAAGTATCATTTACAGTAAATTAAAAAATTATAGAGCTGCAGTGTATAGTCATGCAGCTGTAGGTTAGAGGTGGAATGTCTTGCTCGAAAAAAAAAAATAGAATTCCCAATTCTCTCCCTTGATCTGTTGAAGTTGCTTGCTTTCATTTGCTTACTGGACATGACTCTTTGCTGAAGCATTTTCATCTTATTGGAGTCAGGAATTCAGCCTGTTGCCCTCTATGCAAATAAAAGGATTTGGCACAGCTTGTCCATTTTTGGACTTTGCACCACAAAACCCAACCAACCAGCTAATAAAAGGATATTGATAGTGACTACCTCAAACTTTGCCCCATTTTTTTTTAAAGTTTCATGAAGACAATTCTATGAAGTCTAATTTTTATTCTTTTTATGCTTCATCACTTTATTGGCTTCTTATCAACTAATAGGAGAGATGCTAAAGATGAGTATAGGATAAAATATTTAAATGTTTTGCAACTTGCAAGATTCATTTCAAATTGATAAAAATAAGAAGCAAACAAATTTATTTCAAACCAAAATCATATAACAATAATGAATAACATTTCCATTTCTTCATTATAATTTACAAATAATTTTTTAAACATCTCATACAATCATCTTGTCTACTTTGATTGTTCACAATTTTTTGGCTGCTCTTTTGCTGGATCTCATTTTAAATGACGATTACTGTAGTAACGAAAACGATTATTGTAGTATATATATATATAAAAAAAAAATTATTAGTTGGCTGTTTTAGCTCTTTATAATAATTGCTAACTTTAATGTGTGTCATACAAAACTGTTTCAGAACAGGAGAAAACTATAAAAATTTATTCACATTTGAATACTACTACCCAGTTGTTGATTTGTTGCAGTATTTTTTTTTAAACTGCCTTTCATGATTGACTGATGATGATGTGTTAGAGTTTAAAATAATTTAACAAAACTTAGTTTTAAATTTTTTTAAATTATTTTTTGTATAATGTTATTTTTAAATATTTCACATGTAATAAATAAGAAAAAAAAGTACTCCTCTAATCAATTTATGATAAACAGTAAAGTTCTAATAACATTAGAATTTTAATTTTTAAAAAATTAGCTCTTCAAACTTGATCAATGTTTTCACTCTGAATGTAATATCAAATATTACTATTAATGTTTATTATATCCCAGAAATTTATAACTGTGTTAGTGTTGTGACAACCGCGCTTAAAATTACAAGTTTTTAGAATAATTAAAAATCTTCGCATGAATAAATACTCTATTTCATATTTGACGTAAGCATCTATTCAGTGAATGATTAGGTGCTTACGTCAGATATAAAATAGATTAGATGCTTATGTCAGATATGGCTACTGTACCAAATAATAATCATTTAAATTTTATTTACATAGTACTATATGAAATAGTTAAGGTTACAAATTGTCACATATTGTGATGGTTCACATTTTAACTATTAATTATTATTGTCATACTTAATGAACTGAGATCAGTTTAGCAAGTCATAAATAAACAGATAATATTTAATGAAAGAAACTGCCTACTAAAGAAAAGAATAAATAAGATAAAAATGATAATAAAAAGTTTTTTTTTTTTTTTTTTTTTTTTTTTTGAGAGTGGAGAAAGGTTAAACTTAATTCAGCTGAATTATTATAAAATCAAATATTTAACTTGCCTCATTCATTTTATGAAAAGCTGTTTTACGAAAACTTCCATAAATTAGTGTTGATAATTGAGATTGTCTATCAACTGTAAATAATTAGTCGTCAATATTATAATCGTTGAATAATTGTCAAATATACTTTCACTATTCTGGGCCACCTTCATTTGAAAGCATTCCGTTAAAGATCTAGAATCTTGTACTTTAAGAACAGGTAACTGTAGTAGTTCATAATCAACTGCCTTGTGCCTTGGTTTAATTAGTCTTTGTGATTAAAGAAACATTAAAGTGACATACCAACTGAAATCTTACTATAGAGGAGAAAGAAATGTTGGATACTTTTGGTGAACAAATACTCTAGTAATTCAAATGAAATTCCTTGACTGGTATAACATATTACAGCTAATTATAAATCCACTGGTTGCTAACTGTGGTCAATAGCAATATTATGCAGTTTATAGATGAAAGACCGTATAGTAAAATTGTGCAGGCTATCAAGTTATTTTAAAAAGATAATACCTCCTCATTTATTTAAGTGATTAATTAGTAATCATGAAATATAAGCTGTATATAAGAGCCTTAAGAAGGATGAAAGTAATTTATTATTTAACATTTATTAAACAATTTAACATATATATAATGAAAGACTTTTAAGGTCTTAATTTAAAAGAATCTGATTTCTTTTATTTTAAAACCTTTTACCCACTTTTAGCTTAATTTGATTCTGTCTATAAGGACTTGAATAATCAATTTGAATTAGATGATATCTTTTTAAAAGCTCATAAATATTGGAAGTGCAATCATTTGGCTCAATACCATTTCATTCTTGAAGTTTTATTTTAAAATATTGCTTAATTAAAATGTTAAACATTATTTTTGAATTTCTATTTTTATTTATGTCAAAATGTAATACATTTTCTTCATAGTAAGTAAATATTTTATGCACAGCACATCAATGTAAGAGATTGAAAAATTTTAGTTTAAGATTAATAATATATATTGATTCTCCATTATATCATTATGTAGTTGGATTATAATGGCGATTTCATTTTATGGTTTTGTAATTTCACTATGCAATATTTGCACATTCAAGTTGACTTTATATATTCCTAGTTTTAATTTTGTTTCTATTTTTGATTTAAACTTATTTTATGAGTGAAAATTTTGATTTTAAAAAAAATATAAATATGTAATAAATTCAACAACTTAATCAAAGGTGTTGGGTAACTTTTATCTTTAACAAATAATTATTAAAATTTTGTATTTTATATTTATCTTATATATGTTTAACACATAAACTTTTGTTGAATTAACTAAATTTTAAAAAAAAACATTTTTTTTCACTTATTTATTAGAATAAGATTTTATGTACTGTTGAAAAAGTATTATGCAGCTCTTTTTTACTTCTTGTGTATCTACTTTTAGTATTACAGATAAATATTCTTTGTAGAATTTGACATCAATTTTGTTTCTTAAACAATAAAACAACTTATTTGCTTTCTCTTTTTTTAGTGTCTAGTAATTTTACATTATTAGCAATATTAAATTATTTCAATTCTTTATTATTAATTACAATTCTTATTCAAATATCTCGACTCAAATGTTGAATATTATTTGAATGAGTATTATTTAGAGGATGAATTTATTTTCTAAAATTACTAATGGGGAATTACATTTGCAGTTGAGCAATTGCTTACTTTATGAAACTAAAATTAAAAATATTTCATTTCCAAAGCAAAAAAACTTACATCTTTGGCATGTAACTAAGTATTAAAAAGGTTTTCAAATTCATTGATTTTCGACTTTTCTGTTAAGAAAAGATAGAATCTGCAAATTTAAAAAAACTTAAAAATTACTTCAAATTTAATAATTTTTTTAAGAGTTCGATTTTCTATTCTAATGTTTTTATTATTATCTCAATTTTAAAATTTTTATTTAAAATGCAATTAGTTTAATTTTAAAATTTTTACAAGAATATTTGTAATGAAATTTGGTTAAATTGTTAATTAACATTGTAATATTATAATATATTTAAGCAAAATTAATTAAACATTATCTTAACTTCATTTCTTAATTTATAACTATTAATCGGGTGGTATAATAATATATATTCTATAATATATATGCATTTAAATCTTAATCGTAATGTGTTTGAATTTCTTGCCATTCTTTATTCGGCTATTAAACATATTTCGTCATGACAATAATTCTTTTCTTGATACTAATATTCTGTTTAATGCATGCAAACTTTTAGAATGCTGTTTCAATTTTCAGAAAATATTTTTCCAAAAATAATAGAAATCAAATAAAAACTTTTTTAAAATTAAAAATTCACTTCTGCCGTCACTGGTTAATGCGCAAATTTTGCTTCACTTTCAACTTTGAAATGGCTGTATTTGAGTAAGATATTTTTTCTTAATAAATATGAATAGAAAGAATACAATTAAATAAAAATGAAGTTTCAAATTTGAAGTAATATTTGTCATGTGAATATTATTTGAATTTTTTTTTAAACTTTAAAGAAATATAAATTTAGAATTATATTTTTCAATTTTAATTATCATAATTTATTTCAAATCGAGAAAATGTTTTTGAAATTGCAAACTCCATTTTTTGATAATTTTAGAAAATAAAATGAATAATAGAATTTATAGGTAAATATAAACTATCGGAATAATTTAATAATAATAAATTTGCAATAGTAATATGTATTTCTTGTGCAAACTTTTCCTAAAATTATGCTCATGAAAAATTAATTGTAGTAAGAGCGAAAAATTATAGTAAAAAATCGTATTGAATCCCCCATTCCTCCCTTTGAAGTAATTAACTATAAGTACGATAATAAATCTCGGTTTTATTAGATCCATTGAAACAAAATGTATTAAAATACTAAGTTAATATTTTTATGCCTTAATTCGCAAGAAATTTATTTATTTGTAGAAAAAAACTTACCAATATTTCCAGCCCTTTTCATAAAATAATCACAAAAATAAAATCCTAATTTGGAAAAAATGGTAAGATTGCTTCTCCGTCGTGTTGATAGTTTTAGTACAATTCACAGAAATATACGAGTGTGACTCTCATACTTGATGGAAATATAGTTGAAAATAACCATTAGTGAATGTTGTTTTTTATTTATATTTAAAATGAAGAATTTTTTAAAAATAATCTATAAGCATATTTTAATATTTTTGTAACCGAGGTTTCATTGGCTAGGCCACCATTCGTTGTGTTTGACATTAACATTCTAACTTAGCTCAAAAATGTTACATTTGGTAGATTATCAGTACAAACGTTCCTGAAAAGTTCGCAAATCATTATTTTGCAGTTTTTGATAAAAGTAATGCAACAATTAACTATGAAATGTTGCCGAACTGTTTCACCATAGAGCTGTCAGTTCTTTCATAGTCTCGCATCCTGCTTCGGCCATGTATGTTTATATAATGGTTTATATTCTATTTTAAACTGGATCCCTATTGATTAGCTCACGTGCAAAAAGTAATCACAAAGCAACCAATTAAACCAAACAAATAGAAGATATTTCTCTGTCATTCTTTATCTCAAAGTTCTTAAATGGAACTGTTCTTTTCCTTATTTTACATCACAAGACCGCGCTTTTCTGAGTGAAAGTCCAAATTTGCATTCTAGGCATTGTCGAACTGAAGAAGATAGATCTGTGCTAATAGCTGAAGCATTCTAATATTCACTATAATTCGTGGATTCAGACTCCTTTAAGCTGTAATAACCATAAAGCGAGAAATAAATCAACTCAGAATGTAGGTGTATATTGCTTCTTTTTGTATGCACATTTATGTGGGAATGCTAGGAAGTTTCGTGGTCTCTTGGTTTATATAATTCTTTCTGGAATGAATAATATGTACATGCAGTATCTCCCTGCACTAAGCTTTCCCCTGTATAGTGTAAATTACTGCTCCAGGAAAATATTAAAAATCGTAAAGTTAAAATTTCTAATTTATACAAATGTGCCATTGCTTTTGCAGTCCTCTTCCAAATTTTAAATCATAATTTTTGCTAGTTATGCTGTGTGCTTTTCAAAGTGATTAAAACTTTATTCTAAGCACATTGTTATTATTTTGTGATGTAAACAAAAACTGAAAATTGCGTATAGTTCAGCTACTTATACATTTCTAATTCTTAAAATAATCGTTAGCTTTATTAATTATCACAATGAATATGCCATTTATAATGAGAATGTTTGGTAATGAATTCTCTTAATAAAATATTTTTCTCTACTAATGAGGATAAGAAGTTTAATGAAGTAAACATTTAAAAATTCCGCTTTAGAATTTTTTCTTTGTAGAGCATAGTAATGGCAAGCAAACGTTTCTGTTTGAGTACGTAAGCTTTTCTTATCGAGCTATATTTACGATGCTCTTTGTGAGAAGTGGATTTATCTTTTCTCTTCCATTTCTGGCATCCGGAGTTAGAAGCGCGCTGTTCTTTTAAATAAAAGGGAAAATTTTTATAATTGAGAAAAAATGTTGGCGTGTGCGGAAAATAAAAAAATCGGCTGGAACTGAACGTGTAGAGGAAAAGTCCATTGTTATCAGATAAAAAATATTACTTTGTTGCTTTTCAATCGCTTTATAAAAGAATAAAATGTGAAAGATTTCGTATCATTTCAGAAATTATGCTTCGCTCTTGCCTTTTAAGATACAAAATCTGCATATGAACTCTTATGGGAAAAGGAAATGAATATACTTTGTGACTAAGTGAAAAGTTATCCACGTTTATGTAAATTATTTTTCCTCAAAAATTTTAATTTGTTTGCATACTAATAGTGAAAAAAATGGACCAGGCTACATTATTGAAAAATATTTTTTACTGTGTTTGTAATGTTTGCACTTAAAAGCTTTTCTATTATAAGCAAATTTTTTTGTCTTATTGTTGTTTTTGATCCTATCTGGTTAGCCAATAGGCTAAATCAGATTCATGAATTAATTAAAAGAAATTTTTTTAATAAAATATACATTACATATAACTCAGCAGAATGTTTGATATTGATAAATTTACTAGAAAATTTGGTATTCATTATTTACATTTGAGAGTAAAAATTTCAATTTTTAAGATTTTTAAATAAATATGTAGTATTTTTTATCTCTTATCATATTCTGTGTGAAGCTGATCTGGTAATCTGGTTAGAAAATTGTTTGTTCTTGAATCTTCTACGCAATATTTCATGTGTTTTATTTTGGTATTTTATAGTTCGAACTTCGTTTAGCATTTAATTGGCTTTCGTGTTCAAAAAGTACCACGTTATTTTCTCAGATTATTGTATGAGGGAAAATTAATTTCAAACTTATCTTTTTATTAATATCGTTTTGGTCGAGACTCTGTCATTCCGTAGAATATGCAGTTAATGCTCTTAGGTCACGGAATGCCGTGTTGGATCTTAGTGGCCCACTATCACTGACAGCCGAGAAGACAACCATGACCTTAATGGATCATACTGACAAACTCTGATATGACACAAACTCTGAATTTTGTGTCTTTTTCAAAACAAATGTATTTATTAGCAATTCAATGATGTTTCGATCACGTTTGCAACAACATTGATTGTCAATTCACTGGCCATGGTTTTGAATATTCTTTACACGACATCACTGAGTGGAGCACCTTCAAAAATGTGATCAAAAACGAATTTGGACACAGGAATGACGTAACATCTTATTTTCGTCGAATCCAGATTGATTAGAATATCAAAAAACAACATTCCGTAAGATTGCTCATAAATATTTGGCGGCATAATCAACGCACATTGCCAATATATTTGAAATCGTTATACTGGCCCATCATGTAGAGTGATAGTATGAAATGTCACCAGATGCATGTTTTTCTCATCTCATCAATGTCATTTTAACAGTGTGTACACATTTCATTTCTGCTGTGTTATAGCCCGTGTCTTTTTCTTTATACGATCCTTACGGAATGTTGTTTCGGCAAGATAATGTATGACCGCATGTTGCAGGTATTGTATAAGCTTCCTTAATTCAGAAATGCTTAGCTTCTGCTTTGGCGAGCGAAATAAAAATTTCTTATTAATAAGCATTTAGTCATTGGTTGCACAATGATTGGTTTTGTCAGTATTCACCATTATATGAAATGTAACATGTTGAAGTCGCGTGGACAGCGTTATTTGTACTTGCCATCCAATATGATTCAGTGCCTATGCCTAAAGTTCTGATACCGATTATCCAAGATTTCTGTGCTTCTAAATTTCCTTACAATTTAATCACTGATTATTTATATATTGTCCATTCAATGTCGCTTTATTTACATTTTTATCTTGGTGTAGCAATTTTTATTACCATTAGTATAATTTTAACAATCCTGTTTCTTTTAGACTTTAGGTGGAAAAATTAATGTTCGCTGTGGAATTTCGACCTATTTTTAAAACTACCGAAAGGTATTCCGCCTAAATTTAATATTTTCTGTTCATTATTTGAGCATAAAACATGAAAGAATGCTCTACAAATGTAAATAGATGTTTACAGTTATAAAATGAAGAAAAATTTTCATAAAAGAAGGAACTATTCGGAAATTTACGAAAGACATGCAACAGATACAATGCTATGAAACCTAAACTAGTTTTTTAATTGATATAAAAAATGTATTGGCTACGTTTGGGAGAATCGCTCTTATTTTCATTCTGCAATGCTAAACACGACACATAAAAATCTATATAAATGCCTCTGCAGCAAAATTCCAATTTGTAATACTTAAAAATGAAATCAAATAAAAATGTTCAACCGGAAGAATCTGTGTTTTCTACTACCTAGAGTTTTTGTTTTATCCGCAAGCTTTTCTTTTCTGATATATGGATATGGATCCTAAAAGATTCCTGGGTGAAGTACCTCCAGGAAGACAAAGCGTACCAGGTGTTTCAATACTTCACAATGGCCTTTTTTTGGTAGGTTATCCATTATCCAATGTTAAATTATATAGGCAAAAATTTTTCGAATGAATTTTTTGGCTTACTAGGTAGTTTATTTTACCCAGCAATTGAAACTAACATACTGTGTAGCGAATTGTCAAATAACCGAACATCAACAGTGTTTTTGTGTATTGAGAGGTTGGTTGGTTGGGTTTTGTGGCGCAAGGTCCAAAGAGGACAAACTGCGCCAAGTGTATTGAGAGGATATTTAATAAATATTGGGCCTATTCACATGGCGCAAGGGAGATATGGTAGAAAATTCTTGAGCACCATTCCGATGGATATGCATGGGGAAATCAAAAACACTTTCAAATCTTTCGTTATTCAACAAGTGGTTAGGATCAAATCCGTGAGCTACCATTCCTAAAATCTCTTCATGAGATAGATTGCCTTTTCTATATTTATAAAATAATTCTCAATTTAAAAATAATATCCTAATTATAAACCGAAGTAGAGTGTTTGAAATGGAAGTCTTATTTAGTAGAACAGCGCTATATTATAAACATGATTCTAATCTTGTCGCTAAACAAGATATTTCCAGGTTTCGATATACACATTTGTCGGATTGTTCAGTTGTTCTAAGCCCTGGTTCGATACCTGCAATATGATGCTTTCTAAGTTTCTGCGCGCATATGCGCCACGTTATGTGCTGGTTTTTTGTTTCTTTTCTCCCGACATATATTCACCCGTTGCAGATATCTATGAATGTCTTTACTGACAAAAACCTAATTCATCTAGGCTGCTTTTTTTACGTGTTAGATCTTAAATTCTGAGGGGAAAAAAATTTCACTCTAAAGGATTATTAATAGTTACTGTGCAATACAATGAACTTTGAACAAAAGAAAACCGGATTCCTATTATTAGATATCCCAGTGATTTAAAATTTGTGTTGAATAGTGTTTGCTATATTTTCAATTCAACAGTAAATAGATTTGGCTTTCTTGCCTGGAATGTTTGTAATAATTAGGAATCAATCTTAACTTTTAAGTCATGTCATAATTCGCCCTCTTATACGAAAATGAGCTTGTAGCGAGAAACTAGAACAATTTCTATCTGCAATTTCATTCTCTGTTTTTGACCTGTACTCATTCGGTAATTCGATTTTCACCTAGAATGTTGATACTTGTGTCTTTTAGTCGCGGTTCTCAGTTTAATTAGATCTCATAAGCAAAAAAGTTACAATTAAGCAACAGACCAAAAATTTTTCCCCCCTCTAGAAATTTTTCTATCGTTTGGCGGATAACGTAAAAAGCTGACAATTGATATTTTAACAATTCATTACCTATTGCATGCTGGAGGACTTTTCGTAAATAGTCAGCTGTATTCCCCTGTTTCAATAGAAGAATTTAAAAATTCCTAAACATCCATCTCGACAGAACTCCTTGCAAATGCCAGATACGCAGCATCCAACACCCTATATTCATAATGACTTGAATTGTATCTAGAATCTCTTCACTTTGAAGGATGTGTCTCTACCACTAGTCTATTCGTTGCGGCTATCATTGTGTTTTGTATTCTGACTTTGTTACCGCGTAGTGGACAGGTTAATAGCATAAGGCCGTTGTGTGGCATTTCAATGCCCACTGCAAGTTACCTTCTAGGTTCCCTTTTCATAGATAGTGGGTCATATTTATGTGTCGCTAAGGGGGGCAGAAAACTCCCAAACACTTACCGACAGGTGTGCATGAGAAGATAGTAACTCAAAATTCATCTCATGTTCAATAATGGTTCAATAACGCTTCAAAGAGCGTTGTCCTATTACTAGGCCATGCCAAAGCCTTATGACTTTAGTTTCTTGCCGAACAAGAACAAACTATGACACTGCGCTATTTACCAATCAATTATTGGATTAATATACTTGTAAACAATGTTTGCCAGTTATTTCTGTTTTTAAAATTTTGTCATTTTATCTATATTTTAAAGTTGATCAATATAATGGACACATGTGTGCATACTATCGAGTTATTTGAAACACAATTGAAGCAAAAAATCTTCACCTTTTTTACCCAAATATGAAAGAAGAATGATGAAATAAACTTTCATTTTATTCTTCAGCCTCAAGCACTACTATATTGCACAATTTTTCGGGACTCGCAAGAATTCACACATACTTCAAAAGAGGATAAAGTGTTACCATGGAAACTCCAGGGGAATGCATTGAATTCTCTTCGTTAGATGCGAGTAACAGATGAATCTTTGGAACACGTGTCGGGTCTGTGCACTGCAGTTTGCCCGCTCCCACGCTCACGAAATCCATTGTATCGTTGAAAAATGGTAATGCAAATTTTAATCTTGGACGTGTTATTTATTTTTTCTTAATTGGGTTGCTTAGTTTTAAATTCCGAATATTATAAGATCATAAAAATATGCAAAGATCCAGTTTGCTGTTGGAAATAATTAATTTTTTGCAACATTAATTTTTATTGTACAGTTAATTCTCCTTCAATAGGCAAAACAAATAAGGAAGGAATTATAAAATATCTTGATTTGAAATGAATTTATATTTTATCGGAGAAAGCACTCGCAACTGTTATGAGTACTTTTCTGGATTAAATTTTTGTAATTCTTCTGGGTAGTTCTAAGATTTTGGTATTGTTCTTAAGTCGAATAGTGTTTTCAGATTAAAAAAAAAAAATAATAATAATAAATAAGATTTGTGTGAAGGAGTCAATGGGATTTCTGAAGATAATTTAAGCATTCCTGTAAATGTGGAAATTATTGCGATAAGAAGTTATCACGGCTGTGGAGTTGAATTGCAATTTTCATATTGCCGAGATTTAATTGTTTTTATGGTATTTTAGAGATCAAAATGAGATTTTAGACACGAGAAGTGATGTTAAGTGATTATGGCACAAACCTAGTTTTATTGTCTTTATGCCTCAAGCTGTTCTCCATGCTGAACAGATTTTATGTGGAATGATGAAAAACAGTTTATTGAAAATTGTTATTTCAGTCATAAAAGACGGTGGTGGATTATTAAGAAATAAATGAAAGGAGAATCCTTGTTTCAGTTATCATAATCACTCAAATTTCTGAGAAAAAGTTCATCAACGAAAATTGCGTGTATTAATTATAAACTCTTACTAACAAATTTATTTATTCATAAATTAACGAAATTATTTATTCATATTTTCATTTAGTATAATATGCAGAATTATATAATTGCATTTTTTTTTATTATTATTATACAGTAGAAATTGGAAAACTAGCTTTGGTGAGAAATAACAATGTAGAAGAAGTCTTCGCGTCTACTAAAATATTAATTCGGGATTTTTTAGTCATGTTCATTTCACCCAACAAACAACAAAGGGAAAAAAACTTAAACTGCACTTAAACATAAATTGTTTTTGCTTTTTGTCTGTTTTATCATTATTTTCATAAATAAATTTTATAAAGTACTTATTTAAATGCGTTATTTTATAAAAATTAAAATAAATCTTTTCATTGGTATAATAAGAAAAATCGACCGTATAAATATGCAGGAGAATATTAAGTAAATTTAGATTCAATTATTTTTCTCATTTATGCTGATTTTTCAAAATTGGTGAGAATTATGAGAAATCAATATTAACTGTGAACTTTAGAAATTAATGTTAACAGCGTTTATAAAAATATACGATTTTCTTTGAATCATCTCTTATTCTTGAGTTATCAACTATTCCTACTTAGATAAATTCTTATTTTCGATCGCAGTTGCTATTTCCTGCTTTACATCGGATCCAATCGGAAAACAAATTTCTCCAATTACATGCATTCGAATCGATCGATTGGTAGTAACTTAATAATGCATTAAAATGTAAATTCTCGCTCAATTTAAAACCTTTTTAATAATGTTTCGTGTTAAAAACATAACAATAAAAAGGAAATTGAATCATAATTATATATGTCCAATTTTAAATTAGTTAAGTGTTCTCATAATGATTTAGATTACTAGTGAGATATATAAAATAATCAAAGTTGTGATGTTCCTAGTAAAACTTATAATTTGTGAAATCCATTTACATCCACATAGATTTTTGTATTTTAGTCATGACTAATCGTAATAAGTATTGGAAATAATTTTCGTTTTAAATATAATTTTTCAAAACTTAAAATTATTCAGTTTGTCATTAAATTTGTGTTTAAGATTTGGCTAATATTACATCAACTATGTTTCAAAAATTAAGTACTATTGGGATATTATTAACTAATTCCAGTGGCATAAATTAACATTTTATATAAACTTTGATATAATTTAAAAGTTTTATGTCAATCAAAAATTAGTATATTTAACATTAAAATGTATTATTTAATGTTTTAACACAGTGAACAGCAAAGATAGTTTATATATATAAATATATATAAATAAACTAATTTTAAACTACTAGTTTTTGTGATTCTAATGTTATTTTAATGATTTTAGTGAGTATGCTTTTATGGAGAAAAAATAGATTAAGTACTTTTTTTTAAACTAATTTGGATTAAAAATAATAAAAAGCTCTTTTTAACAATTTGATCGTTGGATCTTAATAGTTTCATTATTGTTGATCTACATATAAAAATTGCAAAAAGTAAAAAAAATTAATATTTAAAATTTTGATTATTTTACCATAGATTTATTAAGATATTTCAATGGTGAATTCTTATATGCACACTGTCTTAAATTACTTTTATGTAAATTTGATTTCGTGAGATTTTATTCATTCTTTTGAATAATTGTATTTCCTGAGACAATGATGAAGTAATTGCTTACAATAATAGTCTTTCAAATAACACTGCAATACCGTTGAAAAATAATTTTTCAAGCCAATTTATTGTTCCCCATAAACGATTCTAAAAAGTGTTCACTATATGAAAAGAAAATGAGGGGCTTGAATATTTGCAGATTTATATATATATATATAAACCAGCAATCATCCATTATATTTTAAAAAATGTAGTTCTGTTTGAAAGAGCATTCAAGGTGAAATAGTGAATCAAAAATATCGTCATCAGCACTTGCTTACTCCAGCAGATCAGAAGGAGACTCAAGGTTGGTGCAAAATATTAAGTATTTCGAAAATAATTTTCTAGAGTTAAATGAATTTAACCAGCTTGATTAAAATCCTAATTAAATATGGGAAATCAATAGATCAAAAGTATGGATCAGTATTGAAAAGCTAAATATTTCATCAGGACAAAACACAAGTAATTATTGTGTTTGTATGCATGTTCTTTTATATAATAATTTAAAAAAATGTTATAATTGGTTAAATCGAATAATATTAAAGTATTTAGTAGCTGTAAAAAAGACCAATGTATACTTTCAACATAGTTTAACCACAAATACTTCCTAATTAATTACGCATTTAGCACTTATTAAAAAAATTAAAGAAGTGTGCTATATGCAGTATCATCCTTGATAATACTAAGAATATGAAGTTTAATGTATAACTAAAGAAAAGAGCGATTTAGACTAATAGCTGTCTAACCTTTTTTTATTTATTTATTTTTGTTTAATTTGTTTGCAGAAGGCTTACCTGATACAAAAGCTTATCATATACATTGCTCTGTTAATATTTGTAATGTTTTGGAATCCACTTTAAACTATAGATGCAGTTCGGATGAGACCTTATATTCAAAGCATACCATTAAACCGATAAAAAAAAAAGACAATATATGTTTGAAGGCATCAAATTTCAGATGCTTACTGATTCAATTAATTTAAGATGACAGATTTTATTTGGGCCCTAAAAATCAAAACTCGTGTATTAAAAAAAAAATAATAATAATTTTTAATGCACTATAAAAATTCGTTGATTTCACTGAAAAGCATTTTTAGTTTTTATTTACTAAGTTTTTCTTTTCAAAAATATAATTGGAAATATAGGTCTATTTCATTGTAAATAAATTAATTTATGACTGAAATTTTATGAATATTATTATATATTATCTTTGAAATTCAAATGAAATATAGTTTCAAACGTGTTCCTGTTCTTGTTGAGCCACTGTTCAATATTTATCCCACTTTTCCAACCAATTGCATTCTTCCGTCTCTTATTTGTAAGAAACTCATATGGAAGCATTTATATCCCTGCCGGTCTCCTTGAAGCTCTCGGTGGTGAGGTGGGAGAGGGGGGGCTGGGTTTTCCGGTATGCAGGTTCTTCCATCCACTCCTCCAAAGATCGTGGCACGTAACTGATGACAAACGATTCCACCGCCGCCCCTGCGCCGCTCTGGTCGCAGGGATAAACATTTTTTATTTCATACGTTTGGGAGATGAGTGGAGAGGGCGGCCGTGTTATCAGCGGCTTTCCGGATATTCCCTTTCACTACAAAGTTTTAGGAATAGTTTTTGACATAGTTCTTTTCTTTCTATTTGGTCCGCGATGACCTTTATCTGCAATTTTGTATCTCGATCTGGTTGATGGATACGTTCTTAACTAAAAATTGGCAACAGTTGTTGAAATGCTATTATTAGGATCGTGCACGCTCGACAAATATCCTTAAAAATATTCTAACTAATAATTTATTCTTTGAAAAACCATTGAGTTTTTTTGTTAAATAATCATGTTATGTCATGCATTGTTTGAAGCAAATCTTCAAATTCCAGTTTATTGGAAAAACTTTTTCAAAGAACTATTTTTTATTTAAAATTGATAATGAATATTTAATGAAGGTTTTAAAATAATTTGTCTATCAGAAATCTTACGTAATATTTTTGCTTTTCTAGGCGTAAGTCTGTGGTTGCCTTGTTGGAACAAATTTTTTTCTCTCTCATGTTCTCTCTCTTCTTTGAGATATTTCATCCTCCAAATGTAAAACAACAAAAAGGAAAGAAAAACAAAAAAGTTCTAATATTTTCTAAAAATAAATTTCATAAACAGCAATTTTTTAATTTATCCAAATAATTTTAAAAGTCAGAATATAACTTTGTCTATCACTGACGTTTGGAATAGTTATTGCTTTATGCTCTTAAATTCATTTCAAAGCTTGAAACAACTTTTCTTAACTTTACTTGTTATATAACTGACTATAGCGTTATTCCTCATAGAAAAGTATTCAAATCTCCCAGTTCTCGTTTGGTTTTTCCATTTGCTTGATTATTTTTTTCTTTATTATTTATTTATTTATAGTGTCGAAATTATAGAAATGATTTCATTAAATTCGCAAGTTAGCGAGATGTCTTTTAAAGTGGAAAGCCATTTCTTGCTTGAATACAAATTCCACTTTTTCAAACACAATTATTTATTTTAACTGGCATATTGCTTTTTAGTAGAATAGTTTATCTTGAGTTTTATATATTTTTTGCCGTTAAAAGTATCAAGCATCGTGAGAAACGACTTTTTATTGACACCGCTTTATGGACAACTTAACAACCATAGGCCGTAAACTCTACATTCAACACGTAAATTGTCTTCCAGGAAGACATTTCATAGATAGACCGTATTCATGTGTCACAACGGATAAAAACTGGAAAACTCTCAAGCACTCATCCCAACATACGTGCATAAAAAAAAGGCAGAAATGTGACATCTGTCTCCCATTATTCAACCATGGCGGGATCAAATCCTAGACCTTATGCTCCAAATAACGTTTACCTACCACTATCTCGGTGAGCAATAAGAAACAATGTGTTGAAAAAAATTGGAACTCTTCTGGCTTCGACAAGAAATTACAATTTATTTATTTATTTATTATTTTTTTTTTTTTTCTTACATCAGGTGTTCTCTTTCATCTAATGTATTTTCGTCTTCGTTAAAATAATACAATTTTCTAATTCTCCACCTTTTCCACAATAACTGCGTATATTTAAGTTCTGCTTAAAGTATTATAAAATCATTTGTTATTTACTTGTTATGCAACATAACAAATGCATTTCATTTTAAGATATTTTCATTATACTATGAGATTATAATATTTCGCTATTGGATATTATCTTTGTCTCCAACCAATAGCGTTTGGTACTTCTATTCGCGAGCAGTAAACTATTTTAAATTTTTAAATATATTAATTTTTGTTTTGAATTGGTCAGTAAGAATAAAAGTAAAGACATAAAAATTTCACTATATTTATCTTTTGCTATGTAACGTAAATAATATGAAAATATCGTGACATTCTTTGGAGTTGTTTTACACGAATTTCAAACTCATTAATTTATTACAAACTTTTTTGTAAATTTCATTTTTTGGTAACTTTCATCTTTTATGCTATTATAAGTAAAATTATGTAATTTTATCTGTGAACCGTTTTGTGTATGTGAAGGGATTACTTGCAATCTGAAGAAAGTAATCAATCTTTGAGGATTATTTCGTTGTGATGTATGCTATAATTATATATAAAATTTAATGCAATAGTACTCTGTGCTCGCAGATTATTCTTCGATAGTTAATTTTCAATTTCTCATAGCAAACTTTCGATCGGATTGTTTTTATTTTGATAATATTTCAAAAAACATAATGGAGCACATATTAAAAGCTTTTTCCGAAGTTTCAAAAATTCATCTTTAAAACTTTGCTTAGATAAACTCTCAATATATTCCTCCATTGCAAACTAATTTAACTATCAGGAATAACATCCCTTTACTACTGTTACATGCATTTTTCTGAAAAATCTCACACCATTCAAGGAATCAATATCGTGTTTGTTCTGGTCATATATTAAATAAAAACGGAAGTGTGGGAACAGCGTTTATCTTCTCCCTGCTGTGCGACGATCGGAACAAAGGAGTATTCTTCCAGGTGTGTTGCGATGATAATCTGTGTCAAAGAAATGCATGCTAAACAAAAGGGTTCGACCTTTCTAACATTGGCAGCCCACATTTGGCTGTTTACCAAAAGAATGCTCTTCCTAATTTTAATTTTGAGCTGGAGTTCTTTCAATAGTAATATGGGTTATTGGGTTGCCTCGGTTCCTTTCGATTTTTAATTGGCCTCCCTTTTTAACGTGGAAAACTTATAAAGACAAATTCATTCATAATGTAGGATAAAAAAATATTTCCTTTGTGTTGAAATTTTTAACTAGTTTTTAGTCAATAAGCATTATCATAAACTTTTATACTTGTTAAGAAAACTATCTGAAATAATTATTTACTGTTATAACTATTTTTTAAAACTATTAATATTTGCTGAAGGCAATTTGTCCTATTAAAGGTAAAGAAAAATTCGTGGGATAAAACATCTTCTGATAATCTTGACCACTTACAAATTTTGATAATTTCAAAAATAATTAAAAGTTATTACGAAGATATACTTAAAATTTGATCCCAGCCATTGTTTAACAAAGAGGAATAGGGGATACAGAAAGAGCATTTCTGCTTTTTGTAGCACAGTATTGAGAGTACTTGCTCAAAAATTTTCCTTGGTTTTCTCTTTTTGCGAAGTGAAAACGTCCCACAATTTTTTCTTAAAATACTCTCGGAAGGTAATAAGCCGCTGTAATTCAGTTCCAGGGCTCGGAGTTGTCCTGATATTCCTGAAATTCCTGATTTTTTAAAAAACGTCCTGAAATGTCCTTATTTTTCAAAATAAATCCTGGAATTCCTTAATTTTTTATTACATTCCTTTGAAAGTTTAATTTCAATTAATAATTTTATATTTTTCAGTTGTAACTTTCTCTTATATTTTTCAGTTGTAACTCTTTCAGTGGAATATATTTTTTCTTTCAACTGCTTTCTATGCAAAAAGAAAGAGAAAAATTTCCCCCTTTTTTGTTCTCTTTCAAACCGGAAATAGGGTTGCTATACATTCGTCTCCGCCTCGTTTTCAGCCATTGTTCACGCATGTCTGAAGTCAAAAAAATTTAGGTTTGGGTTTACCATTAAATTCTATTTTGTGCCTTTACAGACAAAGATTCTGATTTTAGTAGTGCACAACTATTTACAATGATATCGAAATTGTGAGAATTATTGGCCTACGTTTATGCGCATGCTTGAAATGCTTATCGCGCTATTTTGAAAGATTTTGATGAGTGTTTTGAAAAATTTTTATTAGCAAGCTCAGAATTTTCTTTTTTGAAAACAATTTTTTTTAAAAAATGCCAAGGATAACGAAATTTTCCGACAAATGGTTGGAACTGGAAGATGGGAATAAATGCCTAATCAAGACATGGTGCCGAAGTGTTGACGATGTTCATTCTGTGGAGGGCTTCGTATGCAAAAGCAGATTCAGTGTTTCAAATATGGGTTTTAGACAAGTGCTTGCGCATGCAGATGGATTAAAACACAAAAAAGCTGTGAACTGTTACAAGAATCAAACACTATTTACTATCAAGTCATCAACTTCATCTGAATCCTCGACATCGACTGTAGTAGTGAATAACAAATCATGGCTCCCCAAAACGACATCAGAGAAAACCATTAAAGCTGAAACCATTTTAGTTTTAGTGGCAATAAAAAATAATTATTCTTTTTCATCTATGAATGATTTAGCTAACATTTACGGAGAAATTTTTGATTCCTCCATAGCAAAAAATCTCAAATTATCTGACAAAAAAGTAAGGTATATGATTAATTTTGAATTAGGTCCGTATTTCAAAACTCTTTTGTTTCGGGATATCGGCACTTCATATTTTGTTTTACTTTTCGATGAAACTACTACAAAACAAATAAAGAAACAGTTGGATATTTACATCTCATATTGGTCTGATAAACAAGGTAAAAATGTCATTTGTTACCTCGAATCACATTTTTAGGGCATGCTGAAGCCAATAAAATTGTAAAAATTTTATTAAGTTTTATTCAAAATAATGGTTTGAATTTAGAAAAATTAATGCAGTTGTCAATGGATGGACCAAGAGTTAATTTAGCTGTTTTAAAGCAAATAAATAGTGAACTGAGTAAGCAAAGTTTAGCAGTACTAATTGATTTGGGTACATGTTGCTTACACATAATCCATGGAGCACTGCGTAAGGGTATTGATAAAATTGATTGTAATATTGATGGATTTGCTATAGATATTCATCAATTTTTCAAGCTTTCTCCTGCAAGAAGGGAAGATTATCATTCCTTACAGTTAGAAATACTGGAAGAAACTTTAGCTAGACATAGTTTCCTTCGTCATGTTGAGAGCCGTTGGTTAACTTTGGGCTCAGTTTGTGAGAGAATTGTTGAGCAATATGATGTTCTAAAGGAATATTTCATTGTTAAAATACCTAAAGAGTCGAAATCTCCTCTTTCTGATAGATATCTTCGGATTATAAAACATTTGAAAGACCCTAAGACTCTGGCATATCTGAATTTTGTTTCATTTTTTTGTAAAACTTTTGAACCTTATTTACTTCTAATGCAAAAAGTCGAACCTTTAGTACATGTGATGTACAGTAAGTTAAATGAACTTGTTCGCAGTATTATGTTTAAATTTTTAAACCCAGAAGAAATCAGTGAAAAAAATGGAGTAAAGTTGCTACAAATTAATGTTGATTCAGGAAAAAATTGGTTAAATTTAAACAATATTGAAGTAGGTCATGGTGCAAAAGCAATGCTGGAAGAACTTACTGATAAAACAACATTTCTACAAAGTATTAGAAGCTGCTACATAGCAACTTCAAAGCATTTGCTTCAAAACCTTCCTATAACAAATCCTTTACTCAAAGATCTCCAGTGTTTGTCTCCTTATAATAGAAAAAAGGAAGAGTCTAGGAGTTCATGTTGCAGATTAATTAAACATATTCCTCATGTGAATAAAACTTCTTCAGATTTTGATAAGATGAATGAAGAGTGGATTCTTTACATGTGTGAAGATGTGACTTTGATTGTGAATGATTATGACAATGATCAAAATATCTGTAAATATTGGAATGCTGTTCTGTTTTCAATATAAAAGATGCTGGTGATTATATAAAATATCCTACTCTTTCTAGAGTGGTTAAAGCATGTTTGTCGTTATTGAATGTAAATTCCCAACCAGAAAGAGGGTTTTCAACTAACAATTATGTTGTGACATAGGAGAGAGCTTCTTTATCGGAATTAACCGTTCAAAGTTTACGGATTTGTCATGATGTTATTCGAATGCATGGCAATTCTGTTTCCTCCATTCCCTATACCAAAGAAATGATGCATTATAATCAGAAATCTCATGCAGAATATGCATCATATATGGAAAAATCAAAAGATGTAACAGAATTAGAGAAGAAAAGAAAGGACGAGGAAGATGTAGAAGCTACTAGTGAAAAAAAGTTGAAACAATCGCACCTATTAGAAAAAATTAATGAACTTGAGGAAGAAAAGAAAAATTTGCTTGATAATCAGTGTGTAGCTCAAAAACTTTTGGATGATGCAACTAAAAAAATAGCATGTGCTATCAGTGATGATAATATGAGTGATGTGAAAGTTGGACGAATGATGCTGTCTGCTGCTAATGCAGAGATTGCATCTGTGAATGATAAATTAAAAAAGTGCAGTATTAAGTTATTGGAATTAAATGCTAATGCATCCAGTTCAAAATGAACATTATTCAATTATACATAAATTAACTGTTAATTTAAAGCATTTATCATGTAACTTATTAATTTTCAGAAAATGTTCAGTATAATAAGTTTAAATTTCTGTATTATTTTTCATATTGTTGTATTAAAAATTAAAAAACTCAGAATTTATTAAATAGTTTATTCCTTTCTAAAATGTGTTTTATGCATAAAACAGAAATTAATATGTAAAAGTGTGAGAATCGAAAGCACTTAGACACAACATCCGGCCACACCTTCCTCCCCTCCTCTTCGAGACCAAAAGAAAAGGTTAGCGGAATGATTACAGAGAGGGGTATGAAACAGAGTGTACAGGTCTCTGGAACTTGCAACTTCTGTTTTGGCTGTCCTTAGCCATCGGGGATCGTTATGATTTGGAGACGTCAGTCTCATAATAATCTATTTGTTTAGGCTTCTTAAGCCATCTTATATAAGGGATATATTATTGGAGACACCAGTCTCATTATTTACGAATAGTTAATTGTTTGGGCTACTTTAGCTAGCTTCATTAGTTAATTATGTGTGTAAGAGACGCCAGTCTCAAAAATATATCTATCGGCTTCTCAAGCCATGTGATAGATTTCAAATGCTTGTTTTGTGTTGTGATGCTCTAGAAAAATAAATTAAAATTAGCATCTGTAATTTTCTTCGCAATTATTTCACCCGAACCTATGCACTCTGAATTACCATTATCGGATTACCAATTCAAAATAGAACGTTGGGAACTTTACTAAAAGTAACATTGGTTTTCTTTAATTATTGAAATATGTCCTGAAAAATGTCCTGATATTTCTTGAAAATAGTGTCCTGAAAAAAAAAATTCTGTACTCCGACCCCTGCAGTTCCCTTATTCAAAGACATCGTAATCCTGTCAGAAATATTGCATGTGCATTCCATATTTTGTGGACATTATTGTATTAAATGTTTTACAAAAAGAAAAGGGCAGAAGATCATTAGATACTAGCAAGCAGGATATATTTTTCTTACAAGTCATCTTTTGCGGTGGATCTAAAGAGAGCCTTTATGAACTTCATATTGTCATATCGAAAAAATAAGAATTTTTTATAAAATTTAGCTTCTTTTTCTCCAGAAAATAATCCATACTTACCATTGTAATTCATTATCTTCAAATTTTTACTTGTATATAGAATCTTCATATAGTTACTTATCTGCTTTTTATTAATGAATTATATAAGTGTTCACTTTTTGAATTTTTTGAACTCTTAAGAACTTAAGACTAAATATAATCATTCTTAATTTTTTTTTATGTATCATCTATGCAGGAAAATTTTGGATATACAGTTTTACTTTGCAGATTTATTTTACGTATATTTGTAAATGTGTATAACGTGCGTCAATTAAAATGATCAAGATAACCAAAAACATTTTCAGAATAGTTCATGATTTCTTTGCATTGTATTTTATAAAGAATATTTTAACTATATCGCTCAATATTTTTTTCATCCTGTGTGTGTGTTAATGTCAGTGTAGTTTTCCGAAATTATATCACTTGAGTGGGAAAAAAAAGTGGTGCACTGGAAGTCCTCGAATGTCGACATTGGAGCAAATTGCGTAAATGAAATTCGAGTCTTCTCTTCAAGGATCCCGTTACTATCCTTTCGAGTAGAAGTGAATGGCCTGAGCCAGAAGCGGTCAAGAGAGCTCCGATCAGACGCACCGTCTCCAAGCTATTGTTGGCTCGCCATCCTTATGCGACGCGGAGGGCGTGGAATGAATGCGACACTGTTTGTCCCCTCTGTCACATGATGCCCTTCATTTCAATGCCTGCATTTGACTCGTCGTATTTAGCGGGGTTGCATTGTCTGGTCATAAACACAATTTATAAAACTCCCTGATGAAAAGTAGCGAGTTTCCGCAATTCATCTCCATTTTCAATTTTATTTCTTTTCACTCATACGACTAATTGCATAATTTGTTTAATAATAATTTTGTTCTGTTATCCTGTTTAACTTTCACGTCCTTATATTATAATCCCATTTATTATACTAAAACTACTTTCAGATTAACTAAATATTTTTTATGTAATGTGCTAGTAATAGAGGCACACTAATTATGTGTATTTATACAAGCTTTTAAACTTTATTATTATTTATTTACCATATAAAGACAAAAGAGTAGTAAAACCATCACCCAGGAAATATATTAAGTCTAGATATTCATTTAATCTTTTTACATTACATTTAGTTATCTTGTATGCCACCCAACCTGTCTAGTGGTTAGCGTAACTGACTACGGATGGGGAGGACCTGGGTTCGAATCCCGGCTCGGGCATGGATGTACTTTCTCTTTCTCTCTCTGTGTTTCTTGTCCTTTCCTTGTATGAATGGAGTATGAATGGTTGCCTACCCTATAAACGGGTTCTATGGCATGTATGTACTGAGGAAGTCGGACTCCACACCCGATTGCGGTTCAGTTGAAAAAGTGGAGCAGCGCACCCATATTGCCAGTCTGGCTGGCATTCGACAAAAAAAAAAAAAAGAAAGAAAGAAAGAAAATTATGGTATAATTGGGAAGATCAAAAAATTACTTTGTAGTTTCACTCACTTCATACAATTAAAAAAATTTTCTTATATTCTTGAATGAAATAAATTTGTAAAGGAAAAATTAATGTAATAATTTTTTCCATTGCAAATTTATTTCGTACAAAAAATAGAATAAAAGTTTATTTTGTGTGTGTGATTAGGATACCAGAAATACATTGATTTCAAATTTTTGGGATTTGAGTCTAACTTTTCGAAAATTGCTTCTAAAGACAGAACAAAATTCCATCATTCATTTACGCATTATTTACTCTATGTTTTAAATATTAACATTCAATTTAAAATTTATCACCATTTTCAAATATTCACCAAAAAAATTAATAAATATTTAATATAAATCATTTAAAAATGTGCCATTCCTTTTAATAATATTTCAAAATTTTATCACTTCGAAATTTTAAAGTTTTTATTTTTGATGTGAAATGAAAAGGATTTAATTACAGACATAACAGTAATTTTTCCATTAGGTGTGAATATTAAGTAATCAGTTCTTAGTTTTAAGAATGTCAAAAAATAAGACAAATTTGCTGGGTCCTTTAAGTAGACTGAGTAACAAACAAGAAAAATTAGAACAAAACATTCTGTATTATTGACAGAATAGATGTTAATTTCATGAGCTTTATGAAATTTGTGATTACGGTTTGGTTCAACAACTCTAGGTTCGTGCTCCTCCATGGTCCCGGATGCCTGTATAAGCTAGGTTAATTCTACAAATGAACATTAAAGTTAGCTTTCGTGTGTGTGTGTGTGTGTGTGTGTGTGTGTGTGTGCGTGCGCGCGCGCGCGCGCGCGCGCGTGCAAAAAGTGACTGGCCAATTTTATCGAGCATGAGAGGAAATAAGCTTTTTTTTTTGTTTGACAAAACTACTGTTAAAAATGGAATACACAAAAGCATAATTAAAATTCTTCATAAAGTTTGGTTGCTTACACTTGTTTGAAAATACCAACTCCAGGACCCCCGTTCCCATTTACATCATCTGAACTATATCACAACAGATCCATGGGCTCACAATAAAGAAGCTTGTCACGTCTTAAGAAATATCCCGTTTTATCAAATACATCCATGCATCGTTTTGACAAGTTGATCTTCGACAACAATATTTTTATACATGTATCGAGTAATAAGCTGGAAGGCAGTGCAGGTCATATTAACTGAAATGAAAGATAGATAATGGTTCATTTGCCATGCAGACCTTAAGGGTTAGCTTTTCACAATTCTGAAAGACCCTAGCTTAATTATGATACCGTTTCATTTATTAAGATTTTTAAGTTACTCACTTTAGACATATTTGAGTTAAATGTTTGTTCGTTTAATGTTTTGTGCCTATGGATTACTGGAAAAGAGAAGCGTGTTTTTCATAATCTAAGATTTTGAAAAATAAAGATTTACAAAAAAATTCACTTGGTAATTTTTTGTTGCACTTACATTTACACTGTAGTTTAACTAACAAATTTGTCTAAAACTATGCAAACATGCATTTAATGAGAATAACTTTACCATTTACTCCTTAGTCGAGCTGACATCCAAATGATTAATGCTCTTGTCTTCTGCTCAACAGCTCATAGATTTGAATCCCACATAGGATTTTAATGTTTGTAGTGATTCAGAATTTAATTTAAACTGTATGTCCCGTTCTAATTAGTCCTCATGTTCAAAAATGTATTATCAGGCAACAAAAACTAGCTTTACTCCTTAAAAGCTTCAAGAAAAAAACTGCCACTTTAACTTTTCTCAGATTCGTAGAAAAAATATATAAAGCAATATTTACCAATTGATAAATTGAAAATCTTTTTCCAGAATACTTTTTTAAATCAAGGTCAATTCGACTCAATAAAAATTGAGTCGAATTTCATTAGCTGTTAATTAATGAAATACTTAAAGTTAAATTGGTGAATTTTTCGTCAAATTTTCTCTCCGCAAATATATTATCTAGTAGTTTCTCAAATTTGCCAAGTAAAAAAGTTTCATAGTGTGTGTGCGTAGAATATTTTCTATAGAATATTTTGTTTCAAATTTAACGTTGAAGAAAAATATATAAATGAGATGTAATATTTGAAGTGTACGATTCTTGTATAGTGTATCTGTTCTTTAATGTGATATTAAGTATTTTTCTTTTATAAAGTAATCTGTTATAGTTATCATTTTACTTCATTTCAGCTAAAAAAATAGATTTGAATTTAGAAATAATAAATTTTTAAATTTTTTGTTATATTTGATTCTTAAAAATATTCCTATCTATATTTGTTAGTTCTTTTGGTTAAATTTTAGTTGGAAATGCTATTAATCATAGGTTAATTATTCTTATCTGATTTAATAATATTTATGAAGGATAAAAAATAAGCTACAAAGAATTTTTTTTTCTTTATAAAATATAAGATGTCTCAATTCCATTTTGTATTAAAAACTAATGGCAATCCCAAATCCACTTGCATCGCTGTACGTTTTTATCGCACAAAAAGAAATCGGGCAAGAAGTGAAAGTTTTCGAAGAAGTAAGTCCGGAAAAAATCTGTGCTATATATGTCTCAAAAAATCGAAGTTCAGAAAGCGTTTCATCGAGAGAGAAAAAATGTATCTCACGTACAAAACGTCTTGGTGTACAGAAGCCATCATTTCCAACTGTCTTATTAAACTTGTGACTTTGCAGAATGTATGAGATTTATCTTTGTTTCAATGATTTGGCAATCGATGTGTATAAATGCTATATTTTACTCGTATTAAATAATTTATAATTCAATTTATTTTCTTTCTTGTAAAAGTTCTTAATGAAATAAAAGTTACATTTCACATTACCAAAGAGGAAAATTATGTTCGAAATTTCTGAAATTCGTATTGTAGCAATTGGACGTTTTCAGTCATAAAGAAATGCTGTTCGTCTTTTGCTAGTCTTAATTACATTTATTTGTTATTGTTATTAAGTATTTAAACGTAATGTTGAAAATTGTATTAAAAATTATGTGAAATAACATAAATTTATCATTTGAAACGTTATTGTAATCACGAGTAGTTTTCGTATTTTGTGTGTCTAAAATCATGGGGATAGGGTAAATGATAGAATCATATGAGCGTAATATGCTAAGCATCACTTTGCCTAATCGTAAGTATGAGAAAGGATAGCCAAGACAACATCAATATAAAAAACACATTTTATGTTTAATATTGAACATATTACTGTAGTGGATTAAAATACGGTCAACTCATTATTAAAACACTGAATAATTTAATTCTGAAATTTCTAATTTAATAAATCATAAATAATACCGCAACCAAGAGATCAGGTGGTAGGTAACAAAACTTGAAAGTATAGTTAATATAAACTTTTTTTTTTATTTATTTCCAATGGCAGATTGTAGACAGTTACAGCAAAATACAATAAATAAAAAGAATAGAACAATAACACAAAAAAGTACTGCAGCAGAGTCTCTAATATAAACTATATATTAGGTTGGGGAAAAAGAAATCCATTATTTTTACGTGAACTTTTTGTAACTTCTTTCAGATGCGCTTTGTAAAAAGGTTTAAAACAGTTTTCATGTAGATTTTTAGGTCTTGAGCGAAGCTACGACTGCTGATATGCTGTCAAGTTTGATAATTTTTGATATTTTATAGACATTCTCGACGATGTTGTATCCATGCGAGGTGCATCTTTAGCATCCAAATACCCAAACGGAATCGACGAAACCAAAATTGTGCGTAACTGGTTGTTACAATCATATATAGGACGATAAACACCTTTCACAATTTTAGCCACCTGGTTTGCATTTTCGCCATTATAAAAGAAAAACTAAAATGTATCGAATTTTCTGTTTGTTGTCTTCTATTTTTAAAACTTTGTACTAATAACTGAATTAATCAAACAAAAAACCGTAAGAGAATATTTTAGTGTCAATTGTCATCTTTCCAATGAGCATAAATTTGAAATTATTTGATAGATACCTCACGAGATAGCGATCACTACAGACGTCTACCGGAAAAATAATGGATAACTTTTTCCCCAAACTAATATTAACCAAATTTCGTTGAAGGAAAATATTAGAAAGCTTCAATTCTTATCGAAATGTGACAAATATAATAGTGCTGTAAAAAATTTAACAAATAATTTATATTTTGACATATTTTTACGAGTATTTAAACATTGTCTCTTTCATGTGAAAATTTTATGTTATTGAAAGCCTAATGTACTTTTCTTGATTTTATTGTATCTGTATACGAAATCGCGCTTATGCTCGTATTTTTTGTAGCACTTTTCTTACAATACCACTTTGGCTTTATTCTGTTTATATGATTAAATATGTTATTTTTAGAGCTAATAAAGAAACCTTTTGCATATTCATTAGTTTTATATAATATTTGAAAATTGCTGACAATTGTTACGCGAAATATGTTTCGTTATTAAATTTTACTGCAACGACGCAAAAGGCTTTTCACAGAGTGAAATTAAATATCCGAATTGAATTTTTATAGTTAATTATTTTTATTTTAAAGTACTATTATTATAATTTATTTCGAATTAAATACTTAACTTAGCCTGTTAAATAATAACATTGGAACCTTACTACTTTGAATGGCTAGATTTAAAATTTTTATATTTAAGAAAATAGAAATGTCCGTAACAAGCTGAAAAAGCGGCTGGTTTTTCCTTACTCAGAAATTCCATTTAAAATCAGGTACACGATCTAGATTGAAGAATTATGCAACAACGAAGGTTTTTTTTTTTTTTTTTTTTTTTCCGATTCATCTAAATTCTTTTTATTCCATCAAATTCGTCTTCATTATTTCATTCTGTTTGTTCCAGAAACGTTACAATGCCGCTATAAAAAATCGTATGAAACTAATTTATTGGTTGGTATGCTATTACCTATCAAAGTATCCTCTTCAAGCTAATTAACTGTATCAGTGTTGATCTAATCAATATTGTATTTCGAATATTTATTATTTTGTTTTACATTCAAATGTCGTTGAATGAATTTATCTTCATTCAAACACCAACGAAGTGTTTGATTTATTATTTCGAATAATTGTATGACTCAACTGTTGTGTACCATTTTCTTTTTGAAATAACAAACAAAATAAGCCTTACTTGTTTTAATATTCAAAATTTATACAAACTACAGATTTCCGACGTACAAAAGTAAATAATAGCGTTGTACCAATTATACGAGTTTCGCTTATATTTTGTCTTCTGTTTAACGCACCTAGCCCCTTTCGAAATTGAGCTTACGACGAATCGTATATTTATTATATTTTCCTCCGACTGTATTAAAGTATACAATTATTTGTTTATGATGATATGTCTAGTGCCTACAATTCTTTCGTCTTTGCTATAGCTCAAACTATTTTTCAAAGATGTCGCGATTTTAACGACGAAATAAGCTATGCAAATGGCTATTAAAAAACTAACCACTTTTAACTAAAATTATGTTATAAAATGCGGTCTTTTTAAGGATAATTTTGAATTTTACCAAATTTAAGGAAATACCCCTATGCTGCTAGCTCACTACTAATTAATTTACATACTAAGATTTTATAATAGTTTGCAAATTACACCATTTAATAAATTAATTATTCAACTATTACATGAATTTATTTACAATACAAGTTTTATTTGCAAAATTTGAAATTATACTTATTGTTATGTTTTTCTAATAAAAATTAAATTTATTGCACATATTTTTTTCATTTATAAGAGATTAAATTTCTTAAATTAATTTCTGACCAATTGTGTTCCTAAAAATTCTTTTTCTGTTATTTAAATTTAATTTTTACACATGGAAATAAAATTATTAAGATGTGTTTAATCAGAAACTAAGGTTATTTGCAATTATTTTTTTATTTTATTAAAGTTATTATAGTAATCAGTCAATATTCCTATTGTATATTCTTAGTCTAGCTGGTAGTAGGAATAATTTGCATTTTAGCCTTTATTTTAAGGACTTTATTGTAATGTCTGAATATATTTTAAAAATCCTCTGTAAATTCTTGTTTCTAACTGAACTAACTTATAAGTTTTAAACATGATTAATTATACATGAATAATACAATTTTCCAACAAGTGTGAAAAATTGTGTAAGAATTATAATTTCCACATAGCTATATTTTTTCAATGCAATAATTCAAATGAAGACATGATTAAATTAACCATTTTTAGTAAGTTATCATATAGTTAATTTTTTATAGTCTCGTTTTTTATGCCAAATCATATTTTTACATAACAATTTTACACTGAAGTCTTTAATTTTGAAGTAACTCTTTAACCATTATCTAAATTATAAATCTTTAAAACCTTCCTAATTTTGAAAAAATTAAGCAACTCTAATGTAAATTGTAAAATATTGTATATGAGAAAGGAAATATGTCTCCTTTTTCTGAATGATGTAAAATACTCTCAGATAATTGCTTAGTACATGCTACACATTTGATAATATGATAAAAGAATTTAGTTTTGAAGAATTCTGTTTTAAATTAAGTAGTCTTGGAACATAACCAAAAAATTTAAGTTTTATGTTCTTTTTTTGGGGTCAAACCTTTTTTAGAGTTGTACAATAATTTAACATACATGTTTGTTATATTGTCAATTATTAAAATTCATATTCCAATTAAGGAAAATTGTTTTAAAAAAGAATAGAAAATATATTTGATTGTATTTTTTTACTATAGTTTGTTTGTATTATAATTAAATTTTAACTTTATGAACAGTTAGGGTGGACATAAATCAACTTTTGATACTCTGCATTAATATGAATTGATTTTAATGATTTTATTAGAAGCATGTTTAAAGAAGCATGAATTATAAAAAAAAGCATGTTTTAAATTTTAAAAAATTATAATTACTAATTTAATCAATATTATATTTTCTTTCTAATATATTAACAAAACACAAGGTTATTGATTGTTCACATTAATTTGCTGTTAAGATACCAAGATCCAACAGAACTTGTGTGACAACAAAATATCAATCTATAATGATTATTCACAATTATATAAAAATTTAAAATCTGAGATTTGCTGAACAAAATTATGTAAGTGTGTGTATGCATTGGATGCCATTTAACATGCTATTTAAAGAGTGTAGAATGGTTTAAGTAAATTTAATTTTTGCTTTTATGTGTTGCAGGAGTTTGCTACTTTAACTAAAGAATTAAATCAAGCTAGAGAACATCTGCTAGAAAAGGAAGAAGAAATTCAGGAACTCAAAGCTGAAAGAAACAATACTAGAGTAAGTTACATTGAACAGTACATAGTAGTAAATATTTATGTATTAAAATTTGTAATTATTATTGAAAAATAATATCTGCTAAATATAATTCATTTGATTTTTAAATATATATTATGGAGTTGGTAAATATTTAGATATTTTTTGATTTTAAAATGCTATTGAAATCTGTCTCCTTGCTATAAAGAAAGAACTTCTAATGAATGTGTTATCAAATTTTGAAACCGGTAAAATTTAAAATATTGTTTTCTTATTTTTAAAAAAGGGGGTATTTCTTGAAGTCCTATTAATGTATAATATTTATTCTAGTTCAAAAATTCTCATGCAGAGAAATCCATCTGTATCACTGTTTTTTTTTTTAATTTAAATGTTTTCTCATTTTTGCATATGATTCATCATTTACCGAGGTAGGAACAATCATTGTCTTGTCACCCCATTTGGTCTTACTTCTTAAAGCTTGTGAAAGGGAGAATCCAAAATAGTATTAAAAGGTTGAAATTGCTTGTCAATTAATCCCACTAATTTAAGGAGTTAGCCAAAATTTCATGAACATATAAAAAATTCAGTTAGTCAGAAGTATAAGCAACAAGAGAAGGTAAGCTAAATACATGCAAAATCTATATACAAACACACGTGCATATAATAACTAGGTTTTTCATATTTTAATAATTTTTTCAGCTTTTTTTTGCTTACACCTCAATTATATAATTTGGGTTTTTTAATGGATTTACATTTTAAATCAACTTCTTAGTCTACCATTTAAATTAATTATAAAGTTGATCTAATAAGGTCCTGTAAAATCAAAAATATTTTGCTTATTAAATAATGTTAGCAGTAAAGGTTAAATATTCTTGAGTACATTAATACTTTAAAATGAAAAAATGAATTTGAATTTATAATTTGGATACATTTAGTTTTATTCATATATATATTAAATTTACTTTCAGTTACTTTTGGAACATTTGGAGTGCCTTGTATCTCGTCATGAACGTTCCTTGCGAATGACTGTCGTGAAAAGACAAGCTCAGTCTCCGGCTGGTGTTTCTTCTGAAGTAGAAGTTCTAAAAGCTTTAAAATCATTATTTGAACACCATAAAGCTTTAGATGAAAAGGTGATATTTTTTAAACCAATAATATATACTTACATCTTAGATAGTCCCACTTTTTTCTCTTAACAAATTTCTAATAACTTCCATCTTTAAAACTTTAATATTTACTAAAGCAATATTTCATTAACAATGTTTTATTTTGACTCCTTAATGTCTTAAATAGTATGACTAGTTAATTTCAACATTTTGTTATCTGCTTAATTATATTGCAGTTAAAGAAAAGCAACTATATGTTTTACAAGCTCAAACTGCATGCCCATGTATTAAATTAATTTTGTCAAATCTCTTCCATATATGCTTGCTTAACTAATAACTACCAATAGAATTATTTTATAGGCCTTAGACAAATGTTTGAAAGGATAAATATATTACCATGATAATTATTTTAATCTATCATTCTACAATTGTTTCATATTGTAATTTTTACTCAATGATTTTTTTCACCAGCCAAGATATTTTTCAGAATTTTTTTCTGTGGATAGTGTTATATTAACTTTTTCTACATCTCTGTTAGATAATTTTCATACTTAATGAAAATATTAAAGTTCCTATATATTGAGTGACATTACTGGTTATGGCAATAGTGTCTGGTGGCTCATGTGAAAATTAAATTGGCATAAAAATTACCAAAGATATTATGTTTCATTACATTTTTCTCTGTTCTTTGTATATAATTGCAAATTACATTTGCTTTTAACCTTATTTTACTGTATATTAATTTTTAAAATATATTCTTAAAAAAAACTTAGATTTAGTAAGATGTATAATATTGTGAATTAAGAAATAAAAATGTTTGAGAAATATAGTAGAAATCAGCAGATATATTAATAAAGTTAGAACCAGTATTCAAACAAATTCCAAAATATTTTTCTAAGGGCAAGAGTTGTCCCTGTATAATCAACCCTTATGACTTTGAAATTGTGAAACTTCGACTATTGCAATTGTCCTAAACTTGTTTGTTATTAAAGCATATTATTTGAAATTAGTAACTTTTATAGTTATTCATGATGATAAATATTAATTGCAAATAATTTACTTCTTTTGTATAAAGTTCCTCTATAATTTATGTATTTATTTCAGTAAAATTTAATTTACAATTGGAGTT
Source organism: Latrodectus geometricus (assembly GCA_026290005.1). Taxonomy (NCBI): domain Eukaryota; kingdom Metazoa; phylum Arthropoda; class Arachnida; order Araneae; family Theridiidae; genus Latrodectus; species Latrodectus geometricus. The sequence goes on along the minus strand of JAPDSC010100410.1, from coordinate 189,501 downwards.
CTTGTAGAAATTTTATGTTGTTAGAGTGAGTAAGAATTTTAAAAATTTACTGTATCAATATATATATCTTCTCATAGCAATGATTAACCATCTAATTCCAAAGGAACATATTTCTATTTACATTCCTATCACTTATTAAAAAGGTGATTCATTATTGCTAAAATTGTATTGATTTAAAAATTCAGGAGGGAAAGTGGTTATTGTTCTGAGCTTCAGTTCAAAGTTCCCTTCCTTCTTAGTTATGAATGTTTGGAATTTGTTTAAATTGTAAGTCTTGGTTGAATTAACGGTTATGTACAAAAATTTAGCATTGAACTAAAAAATTAAATCAATCTTGTCATGAATAAAAAAATGATTTTATGTATACTAGAAATCATTTTTCAATTTTATCAACAAAATAGTAGAGAGTAAACTTTTTTTTATCTGCATTTTGCAGTTACTGTATCTGATATCTAAGTTTAAGTTTCATCAATTAGAAATATTATCACTCACTTTAGAGCATAATAAAGATTATTTAAAATATTCCTTAAAACTTGTCACATTATTGGCATTTTTAAAGTTAACATCAAACTTCCAAAAAACTATTTTAGGTTCGAGAACGCTTAAGAGTTGCTTTAGATCGTGTAACATCCTTAGAAGAAGAACTCAATAAAGCAAATGAAGAGGTAAAATCTATTTTTATCAACTTGTCTTGAGTAAACATAGTTTGTGAAAACCTTTGAAGGATATATATTTCAAATTGATTTGATATTTTTATTGCCATTGCAGCTTACTCAATACAAAACTAAAGGCATAACATTAGAGTCAAAAGAAGAAAAAAAGCCACTTGCTGATGAGGGAACTACACAGATTTCAAAGGTTTATATAATTTAGATCTTTTTCTTTCTAAACTGTAATGTGTATGAAAAAAATTTATACCATAATGAGGTTATTTATATTAACTACTTTTTCCTCTCTTTAAATTACAACTTTTGTTACTTAAGCTTTTGCTTGAGCAACAAAAGTTGTGATTAGTGAATCAGTTAATAAAAAAAAAAAAAAAATTCTTTGTAAAATGTTGGAGATTTTATATTTGCTTATAATCTATTTGTAAAAATATCAGAGTTGTTTATATGAAAATGATCATAAAATTATTTATACTATAGAATGTAGCTTTTATTATATTTCTACAAATTATAATTAAGACAAAGGAAGGTTTTTTTTTTTTTTTTTTTTTTTTTTTTTGAAAACTGAAATAATTCTGTATTTTTTTCTTTTAATATTTTTAAAAAAAATTTATTTTGACTGTATATGCATATTTCCCAATCTTTAAAATATGCCTCCTTTTGAATTTAATATTTTATTATTTACTCATAACTATACAACATAATTTAAAATTTATGGTGTATATAATATAAAATTTATGGTTAATAAAAAAGTAAATAAAAGTCCTTTTTGCTAAAATCCTATTGTTTTTATTGTAATAGAAATATAAATATATATAAATGTGTATAAATAAAATAATTCAATTATATGGCTTCACATGACCTACCTAGATGAAAATTTTTAAATAAGATGATTATCCTAATAATGAAACCAACTATTTTTTGTTATATAAGAAATCTATTATTAAAATGTTTGCTCTTTTGCTTAATATTAAAATATTTAAATAAAAGTAGCATTTTCAGTATTCATATTTTCAGTAGCATTCTCAAATATTCTTTCAATTTCCAGTGTCCAAATTAAAAATAAAATTTTTGAAAGTCTCTCACAACTATATTATTAATTAAATTAGATTTCAAATTCCATATTAATAACTTATAAGTACATATTTAGTAATTAAATCTCAGAAATGTCAGCTTTCCTTTGAGTTAAAACTATAAGTGTTCCATAATATTTTATGTATTGTTGCTTAATCAGCATTTCTTTTTCTTCCAAAAGGTTTCCAATGGAACAGCAGAGGCTGCTGCCGAAGCAGCCCGTGTTGTTGAACTTCAAGAAACTATAGAAAAAGTTAACTCTGAACTAAATACTTCAAGAACTAAAATTTCTGAACTTAGTGCAAAAATTAGGGAACAAGAAGAAAGTATTGCTGCTGCTCAAAAAGAAATTTCTAAAATGCAAGATGAAAATGCTAAATTGGCTAGAGATCTCAAAGAAGTAAATGCCATTAAATTTTGCTAAAAATAAAACATTTTATATTAAATAATTAATCTGATTTTGTAAAAAGTATGTTTGATAACTTATGATTTTGCCCACTTGAAAAAAAATTCTAGAATATGTCGTTTTAACAAAACTCACATTTAATTTAAAAAACTAAAATCATACCATAATTGTGGATGTTTGTAGGATTTTCAATCTTATTTTAAACCATGCATTTTTAACAAATTAGTCAGCATGTGCAAAATGTGATTATAATCTTAGTTTTACAATAAAAAGTCGCATTATATATATACTGTAATATAAATTTTAAGTTATATAATATTCTTTTTCAAACTTATTATTCTCAAAAATATTTGTTTTCATAAAATAGTTGATTTTAATTTCTTACTTTCAAAATACTTAACACCTTTTTTGGTTTGATATGAGACAATTGTTTTTATATTTATTTGCCATCAACCAATTTCGTTAAAGATATATTCTTTTAAAATTTTATTACATGCAAAAAATGTAAAAATTGTGTAAATACTTAAACAAAAAAAAACATGCATATAAAATTTATAGTCAATCAAAATATAATTTGCATAAAATATTTCTGTAAAGTTGTGATCAGTGTAACATGCTTTCTAAATAAACAGTTCTATAAATTTTCATTTAATGATCAATACAATAATGGCATCATGTAATATGTTATAAAGGCTAAGATATTGCATTGTATCTATTAATGATTGTAATATAATTTTTTGACATATATATGAAAATAAAAATTCTTTTTCATTGTTTTTATAAATGGAAAAATAAAAATGTTTATAATTTCAAAACTTTTCTTTTATTAGCCCAAAATAATATTTCAATTAAGTCATTATATTTTTTTATTCTTCCATAATAAAAATTATAAATGATCTTGATAATAAAAATTAAAAAAATATGCTGAAATCTAGGGATTGTGAACACTTTTTGTAAATTTGCTCTGTTAACAACTTATATGAATTTCTTTAATTAAATTCTAATGTGTGGCTTAATACAAGTTTTTGATTTTACCATGTTGAATATTCTAAAATGCATATCAAATTCTTAAAATGCTGATTTTAGCAAAATTTGAAAAATTATAAAATATTATGTAGGATGAGAATTTTTTTCACTAACTGTATTGATCTTTTTCATTATCTGCATTGTCATTTCTAAGTTTTGTTAAACTGTTTTTTGTTGAATAAGAATAGTGAGAAATCTCAATTAAAATAAATGTTATAGATGATAAATCTAGATGCATAATCCATTAAAAATATTTTCAATAGTTAATGTAAATTTCAACAATTTCTTTAAGAAATTAATTCAAAGTTTTTGAATAAATTTTTATATTATCATATCGTATCTAGTCTTAAATTTTTTTTTGTAGTCATTTGGAAAAGTTAATAAAAAAAACTTGCTAATAAACAATGTAAATAATTTTTTGTATTACAGTGCTCATGTAAATATACTCTTTCGATGATAGCATTAAAAGTCCTTCCATGTTCATATATGTATATAAGTATCTAAAAAAAGTTTCTAATTAACAAAAAGAATAATGGTTGATGTATTTCTGTTACTTAAAATGTTTCAAGTAATTAGATAAATTTACTAGAAAAGCACAAGCTGCGTACCAAGTTTTATTTATACAAGAGTTTAAAAGAATATTTTACTTTAAACTTTCTAATTTCTATTACTAGAAATAAAATACATAAAAACTTGTGATTTGCTACATATTTGGTATCTCAAAGGCTCTATTAATTTAGAATGCATGTCAAATGAAATAATCAATCAATTTTATCATAATGTGTTAGATTGTTAAATAATAAAGTTTTTTCTTATATCAAAACTCTTTTCTTATGTCAAGTAGCAAACTGAATGGTTAGTATTGAACAGTTTTTAGATCCAACTCCCATTTTCAGTGTGAATGGTTGGGGTGATTGAAATCCAGTTAGAACCTTAGTTTCCAGTCAGATTAAACTTTATTTAACTGGCTATTTAATAATTTTAAAATACAAAACATTTTTCTTTATTACTATCCTGATGCTATGTGTTTATGGGTAAAAAAATTTCTTTGCCAACTCATTTTTTATGTATTTTGAATGAATTAAAATATTTATTAAACTGCCCAGATTAATCAAAATAATTGCTATGAATATGAAGATGCAATAAAAAAAAAAGATCTAATTTGAACTATCAGTGCTAAACTACCTTATTGGTTGCATATATATTCTGGCATATATTGCAAGAGTAAAACTATTTAATTTTGTTTTGACAATTTTATAAAAGAAAATAGTGTTATTCCTTCATAATTTAAAAAAGAAAGGGGAAAAAGAAAAGAAAAAAAACCCTGCCATGTGTGAATTTTGTGCAAATGGAAGGTGTGCCCCCAATAAAATATTTTTAAATGTTAATTTTTGTAAATAATACATAAATTATGAGTAATCTTATATATTTAAATGGAATTATGTTCAAACTCATTTTAAAATGGTGATTTTTTTGCAAATAATGACACTTTTTGTGTACTTTTAAATTAATATAAAACCAAAATGTTACATCAAATGTGCCAATTATTAAAGAACCTCCTGTTTAAAATTCAATGGAAAAAATTTAATTTAGTTTCATGAACAAATATTTTCTTTTCGGCACATTTTTATATTTTAATTAGAATTTCTTGTATACATCCATACTATACACAATAAAACAATATTGTAGTTCCATGCTCAAATTTAATTACAAATTAAAAAATATGATAGAAATTTTCTTGCTTATTAGACATTTGTTATTCTTATGTGACATTTTATTTTTCCATAGAATAATGCTCAAAAGGAAGACCAAGAAGAAAGAATATCTACACTAGAAAAACGATACTTAAATGCTCAGAGGGAATCAACTTCTTTGCATGATTTAAATGAAAAATTGGAACAAGAACTATCAAATAAAGAAGCCCAATTAAAATTAGTATGGATATTCAATTATTTCATCTAAAAGTTATTTATCATCTAAAAAATAATATAGCAATTTCAGATTTAATAAACGTTTTTCAAAACTTAAATTTTAGCTTCTTCAATTTTCTAAAAAAATTTGATTTCTTAATTTTCTTACGAAAAATAAATTTTTTAGTATACCTTCTAAATTTGGAGTTTTCACTTTTTTCAATACCATTATTACTATTTTTGAGCATATGAAATTTCTTATTTTAATTGTAAGTAAAAATTACAGATAGCTTTATTTTTCTAAGTATATTCTTGTTTTAATACTATATGAATTACAATACTGTAGAAAGAAATTATTAAATGTCCCTATTAAATTTGATATATGTATGAGTTAAAAAAAATTATTCATTTAAAATGTTGAAAAAATTTCAAATAGTAATAATTATTTATAAGTTTGCTTTTTTAAAACAAATTTGTATGCTTTCTATAGTCTTAAAACTATTATTATTTTAGAATTCTGATTTTAAAGATTTAACTATTAAAAGTCTTAAGTTGAATATCATTTAAATTAAGAGTATTTTAAGATCAATTAGTATTTGTTAAAATTAAATTAAAACCTTTAGTGATTGCTTGATTAAATCTGATATATTAATAACTATTAAAATATTTATATTGAGGAATAAGAAAGAAAAGAAAAAAATATCAGCTTTATTAGAAATATACTTTTCCTTGAAAGTCAGTAGAAAGCAAAAGTAAAGATTTTTAAAAACAGAACAAATTCTTAAAATATATTGATACACTCAATAAAATAAAAAAAATTACTTTTTAAAAGTATATTTAAATTGATTAATTTGCAATTAAAGTTAAAAAGGAAAACAAAATTGTAATATGTATTTAAAATATAAATCTTGAAAAAGAAATATTTCCACCATTCTAAAAACATTAAAATTATATCTTAAATTTAATCATCCATTAAGAAATTTTTGTTTTAATTTATAATTTATCTTTAGTAGAAAAAATCTAAAGTAGTTTTTTTTAGTGTATAAAAAGCTTGTATAGAATATATTTTGTGCATGTCAAATTAAAACTTGCTCATACACAAATTATTTATACATTTTTACTTGAAAGCAGGCTTTTTTAAGATTAAGAAGATAATATGTTTCGATCCAAAAAATATATGTATGTATAATAAGAAGATAACATGTTTGGATAAAAAAAAATTTTTTTGTTTGCATAAATTGTTCATAAATCTCATAATCTTAATTACCTGGATTATTTTTTATTAAACAAAATTGCCTTCCAAAAATCTTATGCTTTAATGTTTTAAATGCAAATGTAACATATTATTTTTTTCACATACTTATGTTCCATGAAATTTTTCCTATGCATTATTTTTAAAATATATTTAGTTTCCAAAAACTATTAAATTCATGATTGATATTAATTTAGTTTTATGGATATTTAATTGATATTTTGTTTTCTTAGGTTCTTTGTATTAAATAATTTCCTTTCTTTGCTGGAATTAACATTTATTATGTTATCCTTTTATTTGCTGTAGAGTGAAGAGAAATGCAGGGCTCTTCAAGAAAGATTAGAATTAGCAGAACAAAAGTTAGCTCAATTTTCTCGAAAAGCTGAAGCTGCGGCTGGGGAAGCTTTAGCACAGGTTTGTATGTTTGCTTTAAGAATGGAATGCATTTTTAATAAAACATTAAAAACAGAGATTCTAACCGTTAAAATTTTGCTGAAATTTAATTCATCATAGTAAAAGTTAAAGAAGAGAAAAATTTAATTACAAGTTGAATCATTCATTTAATAAACATTATTATGATTCTAAATATTTTCAATAAAAATGTATTAGCATCTTCCTGTGCTCTTTGCTTATTTAATACAAAATTTATCAATTCCCAAGTTATTTAACACTAATTTACTGTGTGCTTCAACTGGGCAAATCATTTTGATACATTTAAAAAAATTTTTAGAAAAATTTTAGAAACCTTTAGTATAATTTTTTGTACTGATTTTTATCCAATTAATAAGATAAGAATAGATTAATGTCTATTTTCTTCATAAGTTTTAAAATGTTCAATTATCTATGTAGTATATTTATCTTTACCATGTGTGAGGGTTTGAGGCAGACATATTAACATTTTGGAAAAATTAGTTTCACCCATGCAAATATTACAACAATAATAAATATGAATATGAGATTATCAATGACATAATCACAAATGAAGTGAGCCAAATAAGCAACAGTAGGAAGAACGAAATGCATAATAAATTGCAGTCAGGGTGAGTATTTGTGTAAACAATGCATGAAATAAATGTAAAATTTTACAAAGTAGTATAAAAATATTATCAAATAATAAAATCCGTAATTGTATACCTTATATTTTTAGATTTTCATATGTAGTGCTAAATTATTGCTTTCAAGTAGTTTTTTCCCCCCTTTGAATATATGTAATTGTTCAAGTGTCAAATTGATGTATGTTTATAGAGATATATATAAATGAAATGTACATGAACTTAATGTTCAAAAACTTATTTTTATTAACATTTCACCATTTGCAAAAACCAAGCTTTTAAAAAAATAATCACAAAATTAAAAAGTTTGACTCTAAAATTCTTTAAACTTCTCTTGCAAGAATAATTTAACGTCAAAAATAATTATTCGTTAAGGATAAATAGATAAAATTACATTGCACTGGTGAATAAATTTTTTCTGATATTATTCTGTTGTCAAGAAAAATATGATTTATATTCAGATGGAAAAATATAATAATCCCATCTTAAAATTTCAATGTTGGCTTAAAAAAGGAAATAGGATCAATGAACTCTTAATATTTTCTTTACAGTTTTGAAAAAACTTATCATTAATGTATCTATTATTGATAAAGGATAAGCTGTCAGCAATAGTATTTTTTATACAATTGTAATTTATAGTTAAGAGATGATTATACTGTAAGGAATGTATT
>JAPDSC010100410.1:165157-176445 GCA_026290005.1 Latrodectus geometricus | reverse complement strand
CAGTTATTTTAATAACATTTAATAAAACCACATGTAGCATCAATTGAGAATAGTACCCATTGTATTCCATTAATATACAATATTTTAGCCTTCTGTTTAAATTTATCTGTAGTTTCGTATACTAAAGTAATATAATTAATGCTATGTCAAATGCAACTGTATAATGTCCATAAATATGAGAGGTAAAAAAGTAAGATTTCATTCTGGCAATTATTTTAATAGCAATTTTTACTCTTAAGAATTTGTTTTATCAGTAATTATATCATTCCCTTTATAATATTATAAAAAGGGTATGATATGTTGGCAATTGCCCTAATTCCTTTTTATATTATTAATTATAAATTAAAAGTTGTAAAAGCTAACTAGCTATCAGTTCGAAAAATATTTTTGCACTTCAAAATGTCAGCAAAAGTATGCTGTTTATTAGGTTACATTATGAGTCATGAGTTATGCTATTCTTAATGTTATCATTCTCTATGCTTTAAAATTTAAAATGTATTTATTACTTTTACTGTTGTAAATTAATTTTTGTTTAACTATAATTCTATCTGCTATATGATGAATTATTCAAAAATTAAAAAACATTAGTGCTATGAATCCTCAAAATATGCTGATTAAGTGTTAGATTATCTGAATGTGTTTATAGCAATTAAGTTTCATAAAAACAAAATGTAGTGGGTTGTATAAAATAATATAAATTTTAATCCAACAAGAAACAAAAGAATCTTTACAAAACAAATGAAAATGAATAATATTGCCACTTACCAAATAAAAATAGAAATTGAACAAATTATGATTGCTTACAAGTGGTGACTTTTATGTGCCATTAAAGGTACTAACAATACTTTGTTATGTCTCATTAAAGAATTATAATCAAATGACTAGATTAAATCCTGAACTACCATCTTCTATTTTAGTCCTCCATATCAAAATATCTTAAAGATATGCTGAGATTAGTAACATGTATTAACCCTATTAAGGTCTTTGATTACATGAAAGAAGATAAAATTAAATAGATTTCTCTACCAACCAGTGATTCTAGTCTAGTTCAACTAGTGATTCTTCCTTTGTGCTTTGATGACAGCTTGCATCATTATAGAGAATGAAGTGACTTATTTTAATGGTCATATATAATTTAATAAAATGTCAATCGATTAATGCTTAACAATATAATGTGATAAATTAGCTAATATATCTATCATTTCTTGAAATAACTTTGATTTCACATTAAAATAATGATTTCATTAATGAGAAGCACAACTTCTGTTATAAAAGGAACTTAATATTTCATTTATTTAATTGGCAATAAAGTTATGAAAAAATATAATTCAGTTTATTTATATATATTATTTTATATTTTTATATAAGAAAAGTAATTAAAAATTTTAATTACTTATTAACATATTGTATTCTTAATAAACATTTCCTGAATTTTTTGCTTGTGATTTTAAATTTATTATTCTTATAATTAACTTAATTACACTTTCACAATTTTTTGTTAAAAAATTTCTTTCACTTGGTTGTGTTGTTATTTCAATAAAAATTTTCTTTATTAGTTTATCTTTTTAAAAAAATACTTTCTTAAAATTGCATTCGTATCTGAGTGTCATTAAATCCAAAATTTAAATTGAATACTTTTATACCCAATTACTTTGGCTTTACTAAAACTTTTGGTACACTTTAAAAATTCAAGATTTTATTTTTTGAATTTTAAAATTTTTTCAAAATTGATTTCTTAATTTCTGCTTACTTAGAATCAAGTTCTAATTTTATTTATATACATATGTGTATGCCTACATACAGATTTGCTTATTATGGATTGTTATCATTTAAAATTAATTACTACAAATGGTTTGCACTATTGAACTCCTGTTTTTATTTTTCTAATATGTTCTTTTAACTTTCACATACTATGTATAGTTTTATGTATAATATGTCTATATATATATATTGCTATGTCATATCTAATTTAATTCTCTGTAGCTTTCCCTAATTTTTCAAAAATCTTGTATTTAAATGTTTCTAAAATATGATTTACAAAACAATTTCAGTCAAGACAAAGAGAAAAAATGAATGAAGATCATAATCAAAGACTATCATCTACTGTTGATAAATTATTAGCTGAATCAAATGAACGACTTCAACTGCATTTAAAAGAACGAATGCATGCTCTTGAAGAAAAAAATTCTTTGGCTCAAGAACTTGATAGGACTAGAAAATTGTTAGAAGATACTCAAAATGAGAAGGTAAAAAAAAATTTCAATATTTTATGTGATATGCTTTTACCATTTCAATTTAATTTTTTTATTAAAAGTTCTGTTAAAGAAAAATAAATATCTAAATATCTCATCTTACTTTTCCATACCAACATTTCAGAATTTTTTAACTAATCCCGAGTCAATATACTTCTGAAAGTCATTAATTGTGTTATGTATCTTTTAAAATAAAATTTAAGATTAAACATTAATTTGACATTTTAATGATTTTTATTTCTTTTTATTTAGAAATTCTTAGTTTATTTTTTAGCTTCAAAGGTTTCCAAAAACAATTTTGAGTAGATCCCAAAAATTTCCTTTTCTTTTAAGATAGCGGAAGAAAGTGCTTTGTATTTAAATTGATACTAATATACTTTTTTGAGATTTTGAAATATTTTTCTTAAATATATTAACAAGTTTGTCTTTTGGTTGCATTTATAAAATACCAAATGTTCATATATTGTATTTGCTGGGTTCTAACAAATATCTCAAAAAAAATTATTCTGAATATTAATAAGATTTTTAAATTTCTAAATAGACCATAGGAAAAAATTTTGAATTTGTCTTGGTTCAGATAATGTTTATTGATTTCATAATAAATTTTTTTAATAATTATTATGATATATAATCTTTAATAATTATAATACATTTTTCTGAGTTAATTAAATCTTAAAATGAAATTATTTATTTAACTGAGAATATCTTTTGTCTTCTGATGCAAATTCAAAAGAAATTCTAAAAAATTTTGTGTAGCTTGGTTATTAAAATATCTTCATGAATCAATTAAAATATCAGGAACAAAATTCAGCTTTTAAGGTTTTTATTTGTAGTGCTTAATGTTTTTGTTTCTTTTTCATTTTTATTATCCAAGATTTTTGACTTTTATGTTAATGTTAATTTGAATCTTATTTTTTTAAAACAATTTGTTAATGTTTTCATGTAAAAATTTGTATCCAATATGTACATTCAGTGTGTGATTTTAAATTTCCATAGAAATCATGTTGCTATAATACTATAAGTTCTGAGTGCAGTATACTGTTAAGTCATTTAAGTATATGTATTCCTATATTCTTCTCATAGTTATTTCTTAATTAACATAAAAATTTAAAAAAGAATTAGTATTTTTATATGCAATGTTTAACAAATATATTCAAATATCTGCCTCATTAATAGCATAAAAATAATGTTCAATATTTTTTATTATAGGATAAAATAGTTTCCGATTTAGCAAAGCTGAAGACTGAAATGGAAAGTTTAAGAAGAGATCATCAAGCATTTAAAGCAGAAAGTTTAGCAAGGTATAACATATATATCACTTTAAAAAAAAAAGTTTTATATTTGCTGGTCTGTAAATTTTACAAGACTTTGTCAACTTAAATATTACTTACAGTTACTCTCTCTTTTGTTGAAATTACAATATAACAGGAAGTTTTTGTTATCACCTTGCTGACACTAAAAATAAGATTATTTTTTAAAATGCTATTTTAATTATTATAAGACTATACACATCTTTGTTTACAGAATAAAAGTTGCTTACAATTAAATGTCTAATTAAAACTTTAAAATTATGTTTTCTTTTTTTTTTAAATCAAAAAGTAATTAAACTACTATATATGTAGCCCAAAAATATGAGTCTATTAACCGTTTGAGTACGGAAGAGTTTTCTTATATATATATAAACATAACAAGCAAGGCGCAATATCGCTTCGCCGCACTTAAATGGTTAAACAACTAATGGTATAGATATATGTCTTCACTATTGATATATAATATTTGAGTAGTTAAAAATAATTGTATTCCCTGTGTTTTCATTTTCAGGTAAATATTCTCATTTTGTGATACAATTTTCTTGTACCTTTAACGCATATTCATCTTCCTACTGGATACATTGGTCTTATTTTTATAATGTTATAGGCTATTAAAGTAGCTCTTCAACCATTTATAATTTGTTAATTTGACATTAGTTAATGTGATATCGGACTATTTTCTTTTAAGTCCTTTCCTACATATTTTGGTGTTTAACAATGTTGAACTTACATTAAGCAAGTCAAGAAGAAAATGTTGTTCTCTTGTGAATTCTACTTTGGAATGAATAATAATAAGCAAATTAGCCTAATAGGTAAAAGGTTTTTTTTTTAATTACGCCCGCCATTGTCTTTTTAAACATGAATATTGTACTGGTCTTGCAATCCAGTACAATGCTGAAGTAGCTCCAGAAGGCGAGAGGGCTCAAAAGTTATCACTGGGACGAACATTAAAAAGAGAGGAACAGCTAAAGAAATGCTCCCTAGTGATAGACGAGGTATTACAGAAGTGAATCGGTCTGATTAATTTTATATAAATGGACTTGCAAATAGTCATTCCAGTAATTATTCTAAAACAAGAGTGCTACTGGATATCCGGAAGGCTAGCTCAGGATTTTCCATCAGCCTAGTTCCTAAGAGCTGAAATTATCCTATGTATGGTTTTCCTTGCAAGAGCAAACAGTATAGGACCATGATCACTTTTTACTCATAAGAGCAATAGGTAGAAAGTGATCATGGCCCTATAAATGATCCAAATTGAGAGTTCTTTTATTACCTCTATATAAATGCTTTATTAAACATCTCAATCTAACTGCAGCAGGAACAAGTACATAGAATTTTTTTCAAGGACCTGGTTGAAAGTTATTTAAGATAATGTTTTACTTTGGACTCGTCCTCCAGCAATTGCAACACTAAGCTTATCTTCAGAACATGATTTGCTATGAAGCAAGTATTCATAAGTTTTTTTTTTTTTTTTTTTTTTTCTGAGCTTATTTTGTATCAATTGAATTGTGGATAAAGATTGTCTTCAGCAAAGCTTTGTAATTTATAAAATCTGAGACATGGGTATATAGGTTTGCAAGACTATATTGATCAATAACTTTATTGCACTTCATATATTCATACATTTTATTTTGTATGTCATGAATCTAACCATTGGAAGAAAAAGTGAGAGAAAAAAAAAACCATGTGAACTAATTTGAAATTTCTAAAAATATTTATTAATTATGTATAATATGTAACTAATAAATGTAAAAAACTTTAAGTAGTTAAATAAAATTGCTTCTATTTTAACTGTTAGTTCATCTAATGTTTTAGAAATAGCAATTTAAATAAAAAAAAATCTTGATATTTTTCACAATTATTTTTGTCATTTAAAAACTAACTAAAAAAACTGGTATATCAAAATATCCACAGGAATATATATATATATATATATATCACTTAATTTAAACAAAGTAATTATATATTTCTTAAGGATTTTGTGAAAATGTGCAGTTGATTTTCTAATTTATCAAGTTGTCTAGTACTAGTTGCTATTGTCAAGTTTTGCACATATATTTTACCTTTTAATTCAATTTTTATTTATTGTTTTTACTTTAATTGGAGCTGGCATATAGGGGAGAATTGAGTTTCTTTTTATATGTTTGATTTTTTTTTCCTTCAAAATGATTTTAATTTGCTCCCTTCCTTCCTTAAAATTTTAAAGTAGAGTTCAAAAACTTGCTGTAGTTTTAAACTGAATGTTGCTGATTAGAGTTTAAAATTTGTTTTTGTCTATCTGTATCAGAAATATGTTTTGTTTAAAGTTAGAAATATTTAATATCATGTTTGGGATAATTTCCTATGCCATTTGTAAAGGAATTGAGCTTTGCTTGACAAAATTTATTTCAAAATTACTTTATTTAATTATATTATCACCTGATACAAAATGGCTATTAATCTAAATTGTAAAATTCACCATTTTTATCACACATAAATTGCATTTTTTATTTTAGCTATATTTTTAGTAACTGATTGATATATATAAAGCTATAAGAGTTATTCTTAAAAATTTGTTTAAATTACAAACCATCTTAAGAAAATTAGTGCTTGGCTTAAAGAAAATTTATTTAAGGTTAATATGAATAAATTTCAGGCAAGCAGATTTAAAATAAATATTATAATCAAAATGTCTGTCAATAAAAATATATAGATGGATTTAAAATATGTTGAACAACTAAACACATAGGAAAATTAATCATTTGAAGAGAACCTATATTTACGTTTAAATTTATTTTAACTTTCTTCTTAGCTACTAATTAACTATAATTTTATTTTATAGATTAAGTACTGCTCGTGTTCTTCCACAAACTTCACCTCAATTTCCAACTCGTACAGCATTATCTCCAGCTGCAATTGTAACAAGTTCCATATCACCTAGTAGAACTCCTGCAATTGATTCTACTGACGCATTTCATATGGTTAGTGGAATTGATTACATCTCTCCTAATGCTTCAATCAACAGAAGGTTACAACGAGGCAGGCAAGCTGCTTTAGAAGAAGATGCAACAAAAGTAATTTTTTTTATAGTTTTCTCTAAAAGTGTTGTAAATTTTTTAATTATTTTTCAAATTATTCTCTGTCAAATTTCCATGCATTTAATTAGCAAAAATTTAATTTAAAATGCCACTTGTCACTTAAGTATTTTAGAGAATTAAGTATTTTTATAAAATTAACAAATTAAAAAAATTATTAATTAACTGAATATCTTTAAAACTTGATATTATAAAATTTATTTGAATATTCAATTGTATTTTTAGAAAAACCTTTATATGTGGATAGTTTAATAGTTAAAATATAATTGAAAATTAACTTAATAAGCATATTTGTGCATCTGAATAACTTAATGTTTTTACGGTTTATAATCTTATTGAAGTAATTTCTTTTGAAACAAAAGAAGAGAATGTTGCCAAGTTTACATAATTATTTGTATTGTTTGTTAAAAATTGTAAAGGCCTGGTGAATAAGAGTTAAGGCATATTATTTAAAAAAGTAAAACTAAAGCTAAAATATTAGGATTTTTATGCAAATGAAATCAAATGTTAAGGGCGTGTAATAATAAAAACATGCAAATGTAAAAATTTATTTCCAAATATAAATTAGTTATGAATATACAAAATAAAATTAAAGTATTATATATAACTAATAATTGAGCAGCAAAATATAATTTTTGATAGAATGTGCGGAAATGTTAACAAGCAAATGTACTAGAAATTTTGAAGAAAAAAAAACAGGTTTAAATTTGTTATGTTGGGTTTTAAAAAATGCGATTATATTTGTTTTTATAGTTAACCAAAATTATTACAATGAAAAATCAGCAGAGAAATGCTATTAAAAACCAAAGAGATTTGTCTTGTTTGAATTTTCTTATTGGCTTATGTCAATGTATACTATACCATTAAAAGAGATAAACAGTCTAGGCTTTTCCTCATGTAAATCGTCAAAATAGTTCAGAAAAGAAAAATCCATGGTTATATAGTTAGGATGTGAATTAATGCCTGCATCATTTTTTAATGTTGTTATATATAATTTTAATGTTAATATTGTCATTTTAAAATTAAGTAATGTTTATGTTTGCAAAAATTTGTTCTGAAACTTCCAATAAATTTTTTATTTGTTTTAAGGTTCAAACACTCAATGAACAAGAATGGGAAAAAATGGAGCAGGCCCAAGTTTTGGCTAGTGTTCAACATGCATTTGATGCTAGTGATACAGAGTGTAGTCAAACTGATGATAATGAAAGTATATTTGAGTCAATGGATATGCTGTCTCCATCAGCTCATACCGATGCTCAAACCCTTGCTCTTATGCTGCAAGAACAACTAGATGCTATAAATAATGAAATTAGGTTTGTAAATTTTTGTTAAATGCTTTCACAAATTTTTCACTTGATAAGTATTTTTATAAATCATTTCTGCACTTAAATTAAAAACATAGAAGAGTTAATATTTTACTTTTAACTCTTGTGGAATGTGTGTGCCTAAATTTTAAAGAAATAATTCAAATAAAGAATTTGAATTGTGTTTGTTAAATTGTGAATACATATATTCCTAAAATTATATTATTTAAATAAATTTTATACAGAAATTTTAAAACTAAATTTTTAAATTTTAAAACTAAATTATTTAATGCAAAAATGAGAAATGCATTTGGAGAAGAATCAAAATTAACCTAATATACATTTTCTGCTTACAGAAAAAGACTGATTTATTTGTTATAATCATTGTTGTCAATAGCTGTAATTATAATTATAGTACTTGACAATCATTATTACAGCTATTATCAATAACTGTAGTAATGATTGTTAAGTGCTCTAACTAGACTTACAGAGAGTTTTCCCTCTCTCTCTCTTAACCCTTTTTAAAAATTTCTCTCAAATTTAGAAACTGTAGTCTTAACTACAGATTTGATTGTTATGGTGTGTATCACCTATACCGCAAACTGTCAAATTGGTTTTATTTATTTTTATAACTAAACTATTTGCACAATCAGTCATCAATTCATTGAATCTTGATCTAAAATTGCACGTTGTAGGAAATTCCTCCTTGATCTCTTTGTAAACAATTCACTGTATTAAGCAAAACAATTTTTGACTGATTTATGACTCATATAGAAAGAAAAAGTCATTTTGGTTTTAAAGGAAGATCAGAGCAAGTGATTGGAGTGAAGAAGACTCTTCATGGGCGGCCACTAAAGGTGTCTCCAAACACTTTCACTTTGCATAGGCAGTAACTCTTCAACTCTCAGAAAATGCAAAGAGCAATGATTCTGCCTCTTAACTCCCTTTGACATAAATTACATGAAAACCACGATTTGCAATTATTTATTAGATATTTACCAAGGCAATTAAAGCAATAATTATATTTCTTAACTACTACTCTATCTGAAACTGGCAAAGTCGTATAATATTTGCACTTATGTAAACGATGAATTTCCGAATAAAGGAGGCATTTTTAATTTTTAGAATCGGATATATATAAAAATACTCTAGACATATTTCTTTGATTTGCAGGGTGTGTTTTCAGATTCACTTGTTAATTTTTTATCATTAATGGTTTTCCTCGGGATACATAAAATAAATCAATTTCTTTTGCTTATTTTATGGGTTCAAATCAAAAATATTTGATTGCCTTATACGGATATGCACTGCAATTTCTTTATGTAATGTTTGAAATGATTTATCAGATACAATTGTTTTAATTTCTCAAAATCGGATACTTTTCTCAATTTTAACTAATAATCAAAACTTGTTGTTAAGCATGAAGCAAACTGAACATGAATTTCATTTTGCTATCTTATTGTTTTTCTGAATTGTTCTATACAAACTTGTGGTGTGGGTTCAAATTCTGAGAATAATTTTGTTAACTTTTTCATAATCATTTAACTTATCCTCACCTATATAAGAAATTATATTTGATGATTTCTCACCAAGAAAGTTTAAAAGAATCTCTGCTTTAAATTTATTTAAAACATTTTTTGTAATGAATGCTCTCTTCAAAGAAGTAAAAAATGAATTACAACCTTCTGGTTTACTCGGTATTTTAATTGTTAATGTTTTAGTACTTTTTATTAATGATTCTAAAGAATCACAATTCTCATTTTTATTTTTTGAATTAGTTTCCATTATTTTTAAATCTCTCAGGTGTATTAATTTTAATTCAGCTTTCATTCTCTCTAATTTTATTTGTTCTAATTTATTTATTTTTCTCCATTGTCTCTAATTCTAACAATCTGTTTTCTTATAACTTTTACGAGATCAGCAACATATTCAGACTCATTTTTAACTGTAACATTATTCTTTTTAATGTTTGTTAGCTCTACAATTGTCATTTTATCAGTAATGACCTCTCCTAACTCTGTAGCCCCAATTTGCAAATCAGTTTTATTCAAGTTTTTAAACATTTTAAAAACGAAGCTCAATTTTAAACCTATATATAATTAAGTTAATCAAATCACCAAAATCAGTTATTAAGCTCAACACAATTAATTCAAATTAGTAATTTAAATAATCTCATAAGAGTGAATGACTAATAAAGCTCTATCACATACCTCATAATTACTGATCATCTCTCTGAAAGAGTGTTGGGTTGTTGTTTACTCATCATTCTAGCTTTCGCTGTAGGCAATATATCTATCATCAATTATTCCACAGACTCCAATAAAGGGGACCAAAAAATGTTGTCAATAGCTCAAAAAAAAATCTATGCAGTGTATAAAACTCTTTATTTTATGTAACTGATTTTCCTCACTCATTTTACTTCTCTACTCAAGTGCTGTAACTGGACTCTTTTTTTTTCCCCTCTCCCTTTCTCCCACATATTTATCTTGCTGCAACAGTGCTTCATTGGTATGGAACAAAACTAATTGATTCATGTTGCTTAAAAACATGTATTATATTTGTATTGCATTAAAATATATAAATTCTGTATTTGTTTTAAAAATTAAATTCATGTAATCTATCATTTTGATTTATTTTAGGTTAATACAAGAAGAGAAACATACAACTGAGCAAAGAGCTGAGGAGTTAGAATCTAGAGTTGGTAGCATTGAAACAATAAGCTTACTCGCACGAGGGCGGTCATTTGAAAGAAATTCCCCTCCACAAAGTGGCAGATCCACTCCCAAATCACACCATAGCCCACAAAGAGACTACATCCAAAAATATCCTGTAAGCTTCTTAATAATTTGATTATTTGCTTAATGTTTTAAATCTATTTACTTTATATTTTGCAATGAGAACTTCCAAAGGAATTTTGCTTTTATTTTTGTTTAAAGGAATGCTTCTTAATGGCAAAAATTGTAATGAAAATTTATTTTCCTTTGATTGAATTGTAATTTTCCTTTGATATCCATTGTTGCATCTCCCTTTAAAAAACATGCAGTTACTGATATTAAAACATTGATTTTATCTCTTTGCTATTGTTAAAAAAATATTAAATATTTTGTAATCTTTTGAAAATTTCCTATTTTAGCAAATGAGTCAAATGGATGGCAAAGAAGAGAATAGATTAATATTAAGAAGAGATCCTAGTCCTCCAACACCTCGCTCTGTTCGTTTAGAAAGAGTTGCCAGAGCTTTAGCTGAAAGTTCTGAAGAATTAAGAAGGTAAGTTCTTTCTTTTTGTGCTCATTTATTTTAGTAGCCTGTTATATATATATATATATATATATATATATATATATATAT
>JAPDSC010100410.1:138599-148881 GCA_026290005.1 Latrodectus geometricus | reverse complement strand
TGGCGAGGTTTAGAAGTGGCCATCTAAAAAGTTTGAGTTTCTTGAATAGAGAGAAGACTTTCTCGCCTTGTTTTTGTTTCCTCCCTGCCAGTCCTGCCACCTTCTTGATTGTCTTGACACCTCCAAGAGGCATTTATGGGATGGGCAGGATTTGGCTGTGGGGATCTGGCACGTCGAGGCCTATTGGACCTGGTGTAAACTTTCTTATGTCAGGGGTTAATTAACAACAATAATATGCTTACTAAATAAAGTTTACACTTTTTAAAATCATTTGATCTTGGTATTTGCTTTTGCAATTTCATGGTTAAAAACATTGTTACAGAAGAATCAAAATATGTATGATGTACTTTGTGAAATATAAATAACCAAATTGTAATGTGGCACTGAAACATCTTAAAAAGTATTAATGAATTTGTGATAATGCAATTGAGTTGTGTGTGTGCCGAGAGGAGTTTGTATTGCATTTAATTCCAAACATTTTTTCATTAAAGTTTATCTGTCTTTTATTCAATATTTGAATGCTAACTCACTATAATTTTTAAATGAACCAGGAAATCGAGTGTAATTTGATAAAATATCAATTAAATGTAATCTAATTTCACATTTTTAATACGTTGCTTAGAAATGTTTGACCTTCATATAATTTGTCTTTGTTTTATTTAAAAACATCTAATCATAATATAACCTATTTTGCGTGTATATTATGAAACAAGATTTTGAACCCCAGAATAAATTCCAGATTTCAGTTTCCCTAAAACTAAATTACATGATTTAAGTCTTATGTTTATTACCATTATCATTTTGTTTTATAAAATTGTCTTCTTTAATGCTTTACCATTAATTTTTTTCTCATTCCATTGTAGGTTAGGCAAATTTTACAAAGGGAATTTAATAACCTTTTACTGAAAGGTACAGAAAGACGACCAGATGAGGTAAGTTACAGTATTATTGTGTGTTAACCTGTAGATTTAAATTATTTAATCCCATTATCTCTAGCTTGCTCTTAGGCCTACCTTTTCATGTTTATAAATCCATAGATTTATAAATTTCCAAAATATGGCTGAAAAAAAATAAATGTGCTTATGTATTAACCTTTCCTTGCAACCACATAGTTTTTATATTTGCTTATTCTTGTTATATGTTACATAGTTGCCAGTTAAAAAAGCATTGCTATTAATATATTAAGACAAAAGTGCCTACAGTTATTAAAGAATTTTATTGCATATTTATACTGACCTCTAGATATTTTGTTTTCACCAGTTGTGAAATTTGATTTCATCTACCACTTTGTTAAAATATTTCAAAAATGGACTGTATTTTTTTAAATTACTGTACAATTCTACTACTATGGTATTCTTTACACATGTATTTCTTAAGAAAAAAATAAGCTAATAAATCTGGTATAGCATTGCATAGTGTTAATAGATAAAAAATATGTTGATTTATTTTTTAAAAAAACATGATGCGACACAAATAAATATTTTGTTTATAAAATTTTTTTATTCTTATTAAATTATGCATTGTTATATGGGAACATCAATTAATAAGTTAATTTTAAACATGAACCCTTATCAGAAGGCATTATATGAACAGTTATTTTTTACTTCTGTGAATATCATCTAGCTAAGTTATTGAATGTTATTTCCTTTTAATTTCAAAATTGACCGTTAATTTCTAAAAAAACAATATTCAGTTTAAGGCAACTATGTTAATATAGGTTTTTATATAAATTCTGTGTTGCATGGCTTTGCATCCTTTTCTTATTCTAGGAAAGACAACTTGCATATTCTTGATATTTAGCTGTAACTTCTATGATGTCATTCTGGATTGCATTTAGTTCAGCTTGCATCTGCATGCATGTTGTGCCTCAGATCAAAAACTTATGTTATGTGATGGCACTGTTAAAATTTGCAGGCAGCAAAACATCCAACTCATACAGTGGCAGTTCATCACAGTGTTCAAGGTGACAGGCTTGTCTGAAGATACATTGTGTGTGTAAATTATATCCTGGTCGAGAAATGAACTGAGCAGCAGGCTGCTATACTTTTTTATGCATAAAAAAGCTGCACAGTAATTGTGCAGTTTCTACTTGACTGTGCAGGATGCCGGCATTCAAAGCATGTGTGGAGAATGAGTGGAAGAATGTTTATTTACTTATTTGTGGTGCCTGCAGGATCCTTAAAATATGCCAAAAGAAAACCAAAGAAGACAGCAAAGAAAAAATACCTCTGAAATATTGAAGTTCCCTTTATGTGGTTTATATTTATTAATGCATTTATTTGTAGAAAAAAACAAAAACATGATGTTTTAAGTCAATATTCAAATGAATCTTTAATTTTCTTAAGTTAATCGAAGACAAAAGTGCAGCTATAATATATAAAGAAAAATCTATTCATACAGGTGTATTTTAGTTCCACAAAATTATGTATCAAATGTACATACATCTTAATGTTAGTCATTCTAGATTTTATGAGGATTAAACTTCTGAACAAGTTTCTTATGTATTTTATGTATAAGTGTGCTTGTGTATTTATTGGTTTTTAAAGAAAATGTATAAGAATATATATATTATACTTCTGTAATCTAGATTTTTTATGTATCAATTTTTTCCCTATTTAATTATCCATTTTTTGTTAATGTTAGCCTATAAGGAATATAAGTGTTGCTAAAGCTGTCAATTTGTACCACAATTTATTTTTAATTTAAAGCACTAAACTATTTCCATAACCACAATGACTCATCATGTGGTAAATTGAGTGCTAATTTTAAATTTAATTTTTTTATTTTTAAGATAAATCATTAAGAACAATGTTTTAAATATACATACTGTATCTCTCAATCTTTTGAGAATTGATACTCAAATAGATGACTAAATTTCTCTATTGTTCAATTTGATTAATATTTAAATTGATGATTTTCATTTTTTATAAAAATCATCAATTTAAATGCATTTATAAGGCCATATTAGTTAAATTTAAATTATTATGGAAGAAAATTGAAGCATTCAAGGGAAACATTGCTATAGAAATGTGCAATATAAAACTGCTTTCATATAATATTTCTTTGTCTTCAATATAAGTCAATACTAGTCAAGATATTTCAAGAAAAGATTGTTTTTAATTGATATTTGTTTTTATTATTAAGAATATAATAAAAACTATTTTTATTTTGGCAATAATAAAATTTTAATTTAAAAAAAATTGGTTTGTTTTTCATTATATATTTACTTACTATTCATGAAAAATAAGTTTACTTATTCATTTCATTAGATGTATTTTAATTCATTGCTATGTAAGCATATGGCATAATATTTTAAAGATATTACAAGTCATACTCTAAAATGCAAAAATTCTTTTAATGACATAAATTATTAGTGCTAAGTATAAAAATTCCTATTTCAAATAATGTCTTATTTCCATCATATTTCAGTAACAATGTGTGTTCTAATCTTCCAATATATAATTTATAAAAATAAAGCTTATATATAATGTATGTGTTCTCTTTTCATAACTTAACTTTTTGTAATTGCATGCATGTCACAAATGTTTTTATGTTAAAAAATTGATAATACATTGGATACAATAAATGAACTAAATGCTTATGATAATTTGTCATATATACATAAACAAAAATTTTTAAGTGTTTCTATTGTGAAATTATCTTTTAAATAAATTGCTCTTCCTAATAATATTGTTATTCTAATGCATTTTTTCTCCTTTTTGTATATTAAACGTAATTTGCTTTGTAAAAAATGCTGATTTTCATATAGTATTTCATAAGTTTCAATGTAGAGTTAAAAGTGTTAAATGCTTATTCAGTGAGGTCGTGGTTATATAATTTAAATTACTATAGTGGAAAAAGTACTTTCATTTTTTTATCTAAAACTTGAAAATTTATTTAAAAACTTATTTTGGTGTTTTATTTAAATCAAAACTTAAAATAATTATCCGTTTTCAACAAAAACTTAAGTTATAAGTGCATTAATTTTTATTATTAATTATCAATTTATTCAGTTTAAAAAAGTATTTATCACATTGTTGTTCTTGTAGAAGTATTATTTCTTCTTAGAATTTAGAAATAATTGTGTAATGTAAAAAGTATTTTCATTATTTTATCTGAAATTTGCTTTCTGATTTAAATTAATTATTACTGCACAGAATTCTTGTAACAATTTTAAAGTTTATAAGAAAAAAAAAAGGGTAAGAGCGTTATCGATCAAAATCTATGACTAGGTAACCTCATTCAGTACAAGATTTTTCAAATGGAGTCTGAGGCAGAACAAACATATTATGCTTGTATATATGAGCAAATTTAGAATACACTCTATAAAATACTTTTTTTCTGATGATAATATTCATAAAGTGTTAAATGTAAATCTTACCTTTTAATATTGCTACAAGGGATGCAAGTTTCATCTTCATGTGGTCACATTGGACCTCATTTTCTCACCTGTAGTTTAGAGCTTTCTTTGGAAGAATTTCTCCAAACTTGTGATTATTCATCATTGCACGCCTACTTACAGTTTTGTTTTATTTTTAACTCTTTCTTGTTTTGCCCTGTGTACATGCATATGGCAAATAATGGCATAATAAAACATGTATATGCATGAGATATTGACTTATAAAGTTGTGTGAGATATAGGTGTTTTTATTCTGGTGATATATTCAATTAATCTTTTTTTTTCCAAAAAAATAGTTAACTGAAAATAAAACTTCAATTTATGAGAAAATTCGGCCAAGTTCACTACACTCAATTCTGAACTTATTCTCTTAATTATTTGGCAAACAAAAATGAGATAGAGATACATGTGTAAGACTTGATGTTCTCTTTTAATAGTATTCAAATGTTACTAAGGTAAAAGAAAATATTTGTTTTAATTCATGTTATCTTTTTATTACATTATTCAGAAAGCTAATTTTTAAAAACTTCATTTTGTTTTAAATTTCATTATTTTTCAAATATTTTCTTTCAGATATTTGCACAAATAATATCTCATTTTTCAAGTTTTAATATTATATAAAAGTTACACTACAAATCATTTCAATAATTTCTTAATTTTGATCTGTGTTCTGTACAACATTTCATATTTTAAAGAAGTGCAAGCTGTTCATTGTTAATTTTCGTTTAACTCTTGTAAAGTCAGAAAGTATATAAATATTTAAATTACAAAGTGTCACGACCTCACTAAATACTTTTTCAAGTCTAATTCTGTTTGTTCTTTTATTTTTATTTCCTCACTAGATTTTTACAAATTTAACTATTTTAATGTGCTGTTGTGGTCTAAAATATTTCATTGAACACTTTGTTACTAAAGCATTGAAGAGAGTAAAGAAAGACTATAAAACGTAAACCAATATTGAATTTCATATATTTTAATTAGTATCATGTCATACTTCATTGCAAAATTGTTTTCCATGATTTGAATATATTTTCATGTTAATAAGTTGTGGTGTACCATCTGTTCTCTGTAAGATGTGATTCTGCACCCTGACTTGTCAATCTAGAGAACCTGTCTTTAATATACATAAATACCCACTGCCAAATACTCATGTCTGTAAGATCATTGAACGGCAATGTTTATATATAAAATAAAAAGTCCACATTCCCCAAGGGACAAAAGTACTGTACGCTTTTCTTGTCATTCCCTTGAAAAACATGTTGCACAAACTTCATTTTAAGCATATCATGCTCTGTTTGTTGCCTTTATACCTCGAAAGAGAAACAGTAGTTATAGTTTGATTGCTCAAGTTGCCTTTGAACAGCTTGTCAATTTAATGAAACATTTCTTAATTGCATTTGTCATTGTTAGATTAGGGATGTTTAAAATGTTATCTGGAATGTAGAATAAATGTTAACAATTTTTGCTTGACAGATATTTATTAATTAACTTTTCATAATTATATCTCAATCTCTTAGATTTTACTGATTATGTCAATGAAGCTAAAAATATTTCATTTCTATAATCAGGGTTCATACAGCTTCAAGGTCATAAAATTTTTAGTTTATGTTCTGTTAAATATTGCTGAATTTTTTTCCTTCATATATATATATATATATATATATATATATATATATAGCACAATTTAATTATTTTTTTCATTTTATTAATGAAATGCACTAAAAGAAATTTTTTTGTATCCCCATTAAATGTAAATAAGATTATAATAAAATATAAGCAAGACTATATTCAGAAACAAAAATATGAAATTATTATTATATTGTGAATTATTTTTAATGTCAATAGCAAAGAAATTAATAACTTTCCATTGCAATATTCTACAGCACAAAACATTTCATGTGTAGATGCATGAATTTTGATAATGATTCCAAATAATTAATAAAACTGAAAATTTGTAATTGTCTAATGATTCTAACATATGACTGTTTTAAAAAAGTTGTAAAGCTTCATGTAAGTGATAAAATCATTGGGACCATCTGTATGATTACAAAATTGTATTGAAGATACTTTCAATCTTGTGAAAGCAGCATAGAATTTTTTATTTTATTTTAATCAAGTAGACAAAACTATTGCCATTTGTTGAAAGTAATAAGTTTTATTATTCTCTCAGGTCAAGCTTTTGTTCAATGCCGTTTTTCTATAAATAAAAAATTTAAAAGTAGAATATGTTTAAAAAATAGATTGTGGTTGAGCACATTATTGATACTACATTCTAAAACATAGGTGTCTGTAAAATAATGATTAAGATCTTTTCTGTTTTTGGTACTTAGTAGGAGTATTATTTAAATGAACAAAAGCAGGAAAACAGAAAGCATATAATAGTGGAAAGAATTAAGGTTCAGCTGAATAAAATTAATGACATTTAAAGAAAAATGTTGACTAAGTTCTATAAAAACTTAGAACTTACATTAGTTTTTGAGGAAGAAGCTGAAGGAATTTACAAATTAGCATTAATTGTGAAAAAAATGATATTTTCATGGAACTGCAGCAAACAAAAAATTAAAATTCATGCATTAAACACTGAATAATTACTTAAATTGAGAATCCATTATATGTGTATTAATTGGTATGTTTAAAGAGAGAAAAAGTTTTTTCTGTTTATTTTCATTTTGTTTATTAAATAATAATTCAGAATCATATGGACACAAAATGTAAAATTTAAAGCATTTAAATTATCAATTTTTAAATACAATATTTATATTTTTATGCAAAGTAATTCATATTAAGAAGTTAGAATACTTAATTGAGAGAGAAAAAATATGTTTTATTGTATTATTTATTTAAATAAATATTATTTTTAATCTACTTAATTAAACAATTATAATAGTTTCTACAAATATTGATTCCCATTATTTAGAAATATGATGTGTACATAATTAGATTTATTAAATCAAAAATAAGTATCGCTATGGTTTAAAACAAGTGGATTTCAGCCTATAAGTAGTTTCTAAAAACACGCAAAACATGTACAAAAGAATCTGTATGAACCCTTTGAATTTAAAGCTTTATTTAAAAGCAAATCAATATATTAAATTCATGCATTATGTTAAATAAATGTAATTGTTACAATTATGATGTTTTTGGCTTTATAAAATTTGTCCTTTCTTTACTGGTTTTATATTTTGAGATCTTCAATGTTTAAAAAAAAAAAAAAAAAAAAAAATCTGCTATTACTCATAATTTTAGTATGATTGCTTATGTTTCACTCAATTCTTTAAAGCCAGATATTTAATTTCATCATCAAATAGCATGATTTTGTTAAACAAGAGAAAAGTCTTTTTATATTAATTTTTTTTATCATGGGAATCATTGCCATTGTCTGTTCTCTTGTAAGAACTATCAAAGTAAGCATACTTTATTGGCAACTGTTCAAAGAAGCAACTTTGTTTATTAGAATTGCATGAAAGTTAATCACCTTCATTGTGAAAGAAAGAAATCTGCGCCTATCATTTAAAGCTAATTATTTGTACGTATGTTGTGTGATAAGGCTCGCCTTCTTTCCTAACTATTGACCAAGTGCTTCATCATCACAGTCATCTTTGTTGTACAAATAAGACAAGAGCCTGTCTTACAGTGACAATGTATTATAGAAAGCAATAGAAAAAAATTCATTATAAAAAATAAATTGTGTATCTTGTTTGCTTTCTTTTTTACAATTTTACATTACATACACAAATATTTTATGGTAAATCAGTAAATAACTTTAGTTCATCAGATTTAAATAATACCAATTTCTTAATAAAATATTATAATTTGTATTAATAAATAAAAAAATTTTGTGCATTGAAATTTCAAAAGAAAAAACTGACATGTGCTGTTGAGATTAATTTTAACATATGCATCAAAATGTATATATTAATTTAAATTCTAGTTTTCAACCTAAACATTCATAAAACACAATCGTAGCAATATTAAAGAAAGAAATGATATTCTATTACATGAATAATAAATTACAAAGAATGATTATTTGAATATAATTATATTTGTTAAATATAGTAATGACCAAAATTTTTTTAACTTTTTGAATTAAATTTGTTTTTAGCGTCTTAATGTTCATAACACTTTGCTTTTAATAATACTGTAAAATTATGTATCATTGGAAAAATGATTTGCTGTAAATATTAATCGAATAATTTTTATTATGGCATAAGATAAAGAAAACCAGAATGAAATAACCAATCAAATAATGTCAATTTATATTTAGTTGGATAACTTTTGTTTTGTTAACGATGTTACAGTGCCCTATTGTGTGAACTATTTTCTTTATTTTCCAAACTTATAAAGCCATGATTTAATTATTGCTTATACATATATATTTGGATTTTATTACAGGTTTGCATTCACAAATTTTTTTTAGTTGTCTCCTTAGATTTCTTTATCATACCAAGATCTGAACTATATTGGTCTCCAAAAGTTAAGAAACGTGTTTTTGAAAGCTTACCAATGATAGCAACAATAAAATTAACTTCTAAAAATAATAAAATGAACTTTAGAAAATTTATTTAAAAACTATTTTTATAACGCTTTTTTTTTTTTTTTTTTTTTTATATATAGAAAAGAACACCATCTATGAGAGAAATATGCTGCAAATATCAGGCTTTTGTAAATACACTTGTAGCTTTTTTGATTAACTTTTGTTAGCAAATTCATTGACAATAATTAGTGGAATCCCGCAATGTTTAAGAAAAGTAGTTTTTGTCCGATTCGTTAAAGAAGCTGGCGGATGGATGTAAATGATGTCACAGACTGGTGCAACTAGGCGACTTGTTTTGCAGCATGGTACGTTTGGAATCAATATCAAACTGAATTCTCTATGTTAATAATCCATGCTAGCTACATTTGTAGAAAACCGTGTTCCCTTAACTAACTTTAAACTAAAACTTAACTCTGGCACGACAGCCCAACAAGCGTCAAAGGCCTAGAGTGTCCATACCTTTTCTCGACCGAGAACTCTGAAGTGCGAAGCGTGCTCCAGTTAGGTGATCAGCCTAATGCGAAAACCTCCAGTGTTTAATTTTCCAACTATGCTTGGTACTGTCATTTTTATCGATCCACTGAAAGGCTGAGTCGACCGGGTTCAACCCAAGGATAGAACCTTAGATCTGTGTGTTGGTATCGCAAAACGCCATTATTACGTTATCGGGCTTCTAACTAGAGGATTATTTTTTTTCCATTAAAAACTTAAAAAAGATCGTAAGCTTCTTTTAAAACTGCTATTTTTTTTATACAAGTTATATCCTTTATTAATATTTCCGTTGCAACTGACTGTGCTCCGGCAGTGATTGGAAGATACCAAGAATCTGGTATAATTAGAACAAGCTGTACCGAACACTGAGTTATTCATCGACGTCATTTAATCGCAAAAAGATTTTATAATTATTTGCATGTGTCATTAAATTATGTCATTAGAGGGGTAATAAATTCAAAAAGAATGTCTTCAATAAGAGATTATTTGCTCAACTGTGTTTGGAAAATGACGGAGACTAATCGCGTTTACTTCTTCGCACAAAAGTATGTTGGTTATGTAAAAGTACATGTTTAACTGTTTTATGATTCAGAATTGAAATTCATGGAAGGCAAAGACAATGGTTTGTGACATGTTTAATTGACTCAAAAAAAAAGAGTTTTCATGATATTCTAGTTTGATACAGGGTGACCAATTAAATTTAATCAAACTGTGGTGAAACACTTCTGCTCGGAAGTTGGCAACAGCAGCTAGAAAAACTTTCTATCTGAAGATTGGCAACACCAATCTCCTCGGATTTAAGCGCTCGAGGTAGGGATGTGCCAAACAGTTATTTTTCAATAATCTGTTATAACTGT
>JAPDSC010100410.1:63595-138199 GCA_026290005.1 Latrodectus geometricus | reverse complement strand
TCTTTGGCGATTAATAACGAACTGTTATTGGCGATATTGAGGTGTTAATGGCGATTTTAAGGTGTTATTTGGCGTTATTGAGCTGTTATTGGCGATATTGAAGTGTGTTAAAAAGTATTTTGGGAGCCAACAGATATTGAATTTTTAGTTGGAAAATACTTGATTTTTAAACTGTGTTACAAAAAACTGTGTACATTGTTAGTTAGCCTATCAAACCAACTTCTTATTGTGCCTTTCTATGAAAATCGCAGAAATTTTATTCTGGAGAATAGCATTTCTTAGAATCACATATAGTATCACGTTTTAGCCTTGATTTTGTAAGCATTTCCCCCAAAATGTTGTATTTTTAACTACTTTAAGGATTTTTCTTAGCAGAGCAAATCGCTTATATTGTTTATCTACTGTACACGAATTTTAAGTAAATTTCATATTCAATCAAGTGTTGAAAAAAAATAAATTAAACAAATTTTGTGAAGGGCAAATTAATAACTAGAAAGTGAAATGTTGCAAGAAAAATTTATAAAGTAATCAATATGCAATTTAAGGAGTAAATTGTATTTTAAGAATATTTTATATTTTCATAAATGTATTGCTATTGATTTGACTGCGTCTTACGTATATTATATTTTTTGCTACTCATTAGAAAATTACTTTCATAAGAAATTGTTTTAAATAAACTGTTTTATTCGTTTTTTATGTTAATACTTTCACTTTAAAATAATTATTACTGAGTAATTTAATCTGAAGCTTAATGATTATATTTACAAATTAATACATTTTTAAGAAAACTACTTCAACTAAGTTAAATTTTGACAACTTACAAATATAATATTAATGTAAGTTTTACATTATTGTTAATATAAAATTACTTAAATAAAAATTTGTTTCCATTTGGTTTAATAATCTAAAAAAATATTTGCCAAAGATTAATAAACCGCTTTTTTATGTTAATAATATATATATATATATACATATGTATATTTAAATTAAATTTAAATATATTTTTACATGTAATTTAAAAAAAGAAGTTCACATTAAATAAAAAATTTTTAATTAATTTATTTTTTACATAGTTGAAAAATGTACCCTAATTTAAAATTTTACCTTTTAAAACAATGTATTTTATATTATTTTAATTTTCCGATGGAAAATTATAGAATTAGATGGCAAAAAATGCAGAAGTAAATTCCGTAATTATAATTTAATTCTGACTATTATTAGCGGATTATTTTAATATTCCATTATTTCCGACTAATGAATCATTTTAGAAACCAAACTCTTTACTTCTTTCCTATTTCTCCTCCTTCAAACCGTCAATTCCTTTCTTTAGAGAAACCCGAAACGTCTTTTTCTGAGAACAAATTTCCCACTCCCATTGTTTCCCCTTCTCTGAATTTGGGGGAGCAGTGCCAGTACCTTCTAATAGCAGCTAGCTATAGAGGGTGATGGCAGTGCCCCGAGACAAGAATATAGCGGATGGGAAGAATCTCAAAACGAGAAGTGAAACATGATGTTTCTTCCTGTAACATTATTTTCAAAATAGCAAAATGGTGTAAAATAACATTTCTTTATCACAAATAATAATAAACATGTGTCATCATGTAAATAATAAATAATAATAAACATGTGTCATCATGTAAAATTTTGTTATTATTCAACAGGTCGTTATTAAAATAATAAATTTTTGTCACTTAACACTTCGTTATACGTTTCTGTTATTGAACATGTTACTATATTTATTTATATACAAATTTAATTAATAGGATTTAAAAAAGGTGAATGTGCGAATCATTATTAATTTAAATATTAAAAGAATGAAATATCAGTATTAATGAGTTTCCTTATCTTTATAATATAACAAAATTTATATTTTTATTATTTATTTATTAAGTATTTTTTTTATTACTTATTTAAATTAAATCATGATTTTATTTTTTCCTTGTAGTTATTTTCTTTATAATTTATACTTATGAAGATGTTAACTACAAATATTATAACTAGAAACTTAAAAATATTTGTATTGGTTATATTTTGGGAAATATCTTGTGGTCGTTTCTTTTTAATAATATATTATGATTTTAAACTGGATTTTTTTTATTTACACTGATTTCTTGTTTAATTGATAGGTAATTTCTTAAATGAAATAATATGTGTTTAACTTTAATTAAAAAAATTCCTACAACAGTGTAAACTCATTATCATAAAATTACCAAGAATACTTAAATATTACTTATGATAACACAAGATTTATGTAGTAAATTTCCTAATTTTTTTAGTATAGAATATGTAAAACTCAGCTTTGATTATGTTCCTACTTTTTATGCCATCATGATAAAATTTGAAAATATTTCAATAATACAACTAATATTTAAATAATTATATTCAATAAACATCTGGCTTTAATTTTTACCATAAATTTCAATACATAAAAATTGTCAAGCTTAGAAGGATTAATATTTGTAAAGGAAAAATTACAAAAACATGAAAAGATATCACCAAAACTTTATATTTTAATTCATTTAAAAATATTTATATGCAATAAAAATAAATATTTTACATTAAACAAAAATTAGTAGTTCCTATTAAATAAAAATATTAATAAATCACATTAAATAATAATTTTTAAAAAATGTGACGATTGTTTTTACTTTTTCTTGCAGTTCAGAAATATTTTTTAAGGAATCTTTTACTATTAAATTTAAAGTGTGTGCAGCGCAAGAAAAGTGCTTCCAGCCCAATTCTGTTACTGCACACTTCATATTAGCAGCATTATCAGTGATACACATCAGTACTTTTTCTGACAAATTAAATTTGTCTGTCATGTCTTTAATTAAGACTGAAATGTTCTTACTTGTATGAGTTTCCGAAATTTCACTACATCCAAGTAGAAGAGATTTTAGAATAAAATCTTCATTAATAAAATGGGCAGTAACAGCTATGAAACTGTTATTAGTCTTTGCAGTCCAGCTGCCCATTGTTAAGCAAACACTGCTTACTTTCAGAAATTTTTCTTTAACAATAAGCATACATTGCTCATAGGCTGCTGGAATTAAATTTTTAGAAATAACTTTTCTACTTGGTAGGTTGTAGCTTGGATTAAGCTCAATAATAAACTCCTTAAAACCTTCATCTTCAACTATCGAAAAGGGTTGAAAGTCCTTTATGAACAATTTTAATAATTTTTTATCTATTTTACATTTTTGCGCAGAAGATATCTTCTTAGGAATATATTCACTTATTGAAGCTTGACTTTTAGAACAATTTTGAAAAGGAGCAACGGTGCTTAATGTAACAGAATTCTCAGATGCTTTCGTGGAAGCAGAACTCAAAGCATCGCCAGACCCAGTTGCATTATTTACAGATTGTTCGGCAGACATTTGAGTCGCACGTCCACCATCCAAGACTGATAAATCAACAGAAACATGTTTTTTTTCCAAATGCTTTTTTAAATTCGTTATTGTTGATTTGTAGGATAATTTACAACCACAAATATTACATTTAGCTATTTTCAAAAAGCTATTTACTTCCGTGAAGTGAAACCAAAGTGGGCTCCGGCTGCGATTCATAATTATTTTAAATTATGATGATAATGACTAGCATAGTATAAATTTGAAACAAGATGAAGTATAAAAAATGTAATAAATGAAAAAAAATTAAATAAATAAACTTTAAAAATGATACAGTAAAAATAATGGAAAATAATAGAAAACAGTTGAGACACGTATATTTCAAAGAAAAATTCGCATTTGAATGTAATTAGGAAGGGCAGTCGGCATGATTATATAGGAGACAGAAGTCGCCTTAGTGACGGTAGCCTGAGGAATATAGAGGAGTGGGAAAAAGTCAGTGGAAAGACGGTGACAAGCGGAAAAAATTAGAAAGGCATCCGAATTACTTGTGAGGAAATTTACCGATACCACCCATATCGTTTCTTCGATTTTAAGTAGCTTTCGGAACCTTTTGATCTTCAAAATGAAAATCGAAAGTTAGGGAATAATTTGTCTCTTATATTTGTAATACAAATTAATTTGCTGATAAAAAATATTAGTCCATCACTGCGTTAATTTAATTAACATATAGTTAATTTAATTGACAAGTATATAAATATATATAGGCATTATATTCAAAATATAAATGTATATTAATAATAAGTGTAATATTTGTTGAAATATATGATTGTTTAAATTTATCATATCATTGAACTATGTTTCACTATGTAAGGCATTTAAAGAAGTATTCAGTCCACAAAGAATTGAATAAAATTAAATAGTATACTTGAACTACATATATATATAACCCCCACACACAATATTAATCTCCCGCAGTTCCACAATAGCAAAGAAAGAAGTTCGAAATTCTATTACAAAAATCTCGTGTTACCATTGGTCTCTTAATAAAGCCATATAAGCCAAAATATTTTCAAAAATTATGTATTAAATTTATATACACGAACATGTACAGTTTACATGCAAGAGCTAAACTTGGTTCAGTTGATAAGACCGAAGTTATTTGAAGTAGAAGGTTCTGGGTTCGATCTCTGCTATTGTTGAAAAACAGGAAGTGCGTGTTGCTCTTCAATCCCTGCATACATATGCATATTTGTCAGTATGGATGATTTAATGTTTCATGGGTCTTTTCCTATTTGACATTGTAAATAATTTTTGCTTAAGTTTTATAAATAAAAGCCTCATAATTGGATCTCATTTAGTGTAATCTTGAAAAAATTATTATATTATTGATATCTATATTGGACAAATTTTCATGAGGTTTCACATTTAATTAAGTGGTGAAAAGAAAACGAAATAAATATATTAAGTAGTAAAACAATATTTAAAAAAATGTATACAAACCATGACATTTTGTTGTTTCGTTCTGAAAAATAAAAATAATTTTTATATGCTTTCCAATATGACGGCAATATTGAAACTTTAATCTATTTAAATAAAAAAATATGGAATTTATAGATTGATTTTTTCTGTAAAATTGTTTTGTTTCTAATTTTTTTTAATTTATTTATATTTTTACTATACATGTAGATCTCTGTAATCAGACATTCTATTAATCTTTATAGAAATATATCTACACTTTTGATTTTTTTCTTTAATCAAAATAAAATATTTTAAAATAACTTCTACTCCTGTTAATTGCTCTCTAATCAGGTACTAATGATTGCTTTTACTGGTAACTAATTAAGTTTTAAAATATTATATTAGTTTCCAATGTTTGATTGTGAAAAAGTGTCAAAATATTTGTAATAAATATATTATCTTATTTAATTATATCTACAGGAAAGATAACAAAAAAGAATGATGATTGGCTAATGATTACAATAATTTAGCATGCCCTGTTATTTGTATAAATGCATTTGTGAAGGAAAATATAAAATACAAAATAACTTCATATGAATTTGAATTTTTGTCACTTTGAAATGCTAATTTCTTATACTTAAAATAAGTGATTTTGTTTTTAAATTTTCATGAAACTAATGTATTAAATCAAAAGTAAAACAAAGTATGAAATAAAATATTTTAAATGTTTATATATTTCTTATACATATTTAATATTATATTTATATTAAGTCGATATTTCAATGTTAATATTAATAAACTTGAAATATTTATTAAATATTCGGTTTTTTTTTTAAAAATAACTAATTCATTTAGTCAGAGTTTTATATACACAAAAATAATTTTTATTATTAAATCTTATGATGAATATTTATTTAACTTTTAAAATTTCTAGTTATAATGAAATTGAAATTTTTAATGTTTATGGAATTTTATTATGAGTAACATTATATTTATACTTTTAAAATTTCTATAACTATTGGGAAATAGTTTTAAAGAAACTGAAAAGTTTTCTTATATTCAGTTTTTTTCCAGATTATTTTTAAAAATAATAATTCATTTCGACTGGAAATTTCTTTCACAAAAATAATTTTTAATGTTAACGAAATCAAATAATGAATATCTTTCATTTTAAAATTTCTAGAATTATAATCAAACTGAATTTTTTTTAATTCAATATTATTTCCAACTAAATTACATTTTCCAAACAAAATATTTTTATTTATGAAAAATGTTTCCTTCAAAGAAATTTTAAAAATTAATTAATTAATAAATAAATTAATTTTTAATTGAAATCAGAAGGGATAATTATCTCGCCTAAAAATAAAATCTTTTGTTTTCCCCGTTCCGAATTTATTGCAAGCGTAGCAAGAACAGAAGATACGAAAAATCTAAAAAATTAAGAAAGAAACTAGTTTTTCCTTTCTTAAATCAACTGATGAAATATTGCTTTCAAAGTAACGAAATGTTGTCTAACAACATAATGTTCTTAAAATAACGAGAATCAACTGTTATGAAATAACATTTCGTTATTATATAACAGGCGTTCTTAAAATAACGACTGTTATATAATAACGAAACGTTATTGTATAACAGACCGTTCTTCAATAACGAGAACGAGCAGTTGTCAAACACCCTTTCGTTCCTGCATAACAGACCGTTCCTCGAATAACGAACAATTTCCCTGCAACATTTCGTTATCGCATAACTGTTCCAGACAACGTGCTGTGTTCCAGTAGATAATAATTTTAGCTTAAAATTATTCAGCCAACTAAGGCGATAAATCGCCAAATTGTGTGACACCTCATGTCAGTTCGGAGTCATTTCAAGTTCTGTTATTAAATAACGCTATTTTAAGAATAACTGGTTATTCTAATAACGTTTACAAACAGATAACTGTTATGAAATAACTGTTACGTTAAATTACGGCCATCTCTAGCTCGAGGAACAACAGAGCAGTTCACGTTTTTCCCGACGATGTGAAAGAACGAGCTCAGAAACCAGTTCTCTCAAAGATTTTGTACTCGTGACGTTTTCGCCATTTCTTAAAATTTAGTTAAGTTTGAAAATATGGTGTGCATAGATATTATTTAATAACCGATACACATACACCATATTTTGGTGACCGACATGTGAACACGAATTCTTCAAGCCTTACTTGGATTTGGAAGCACTACAGCACCACGTAGGATTTTTATAATTTCGCCGACCGCGAATTCCATTTGGATTAATAACGACAGTTCAATGTGATCTCATCAGCAAATGTCAGTGCGCGAGTGGTAAACATTCATAACTTCTAGGATGCAGGTAGGATCTTTCTAAAAACTACTTTGATATACCCCCCCAAAAGTCGCCAAATCGGAAATTTGAGAATTTTTTCCTCGCCAAGCAAAATATTTGTTTTCGCGCTTTTTTTTTCTCTCACCAAAATGGATTCGTGATAAATACAAATAATTAAATTTTTATATAGAAATTCCCAAATTTTTTTTATTCATAAATATTACTGCAGTTTAAATTTGATCTTAATACATAACACTGAGTTAAAGCTAATTTTTAAAGTTTTTTATTGATTTTTCATTCTTGATTATATATATACATTACTGCTTTAATATTATATAGAAAAGTTCTTTAAAGCTTTCATATCAAAATTAAAACTCCACTTTTTTTTAAGAGCATTTAAATTTTATTAAAGTGTGAAAGAAAATAACTAGCAATTGAGTAACAGAATTCGAAAAAATTTTAAGAGTATTTTTTGCAATACAATTAAACTACAATTTTCTGTTTCACATCAGACCCACATTTCTTACACACTGCAGCCTTCAGCAATCCAACTTCCATTAAAAAATCAATTAACATCTGAATATCTTGAGACAAATGATGCAAAAATAAACAATTAACAATACCTGGCCTTCCAACTGTCGGCCTACTCGATGAAAATGAAGCACAATTATCAATTTTCCGACTCAAAATTCCCTGAAACTTTTCAACAACACTATATACAGTAGGCATATTGAAAGCTAAAATATAAAACTAATTAATTGAAAAAAATATAATTGGAAAATACAATCAGATTTGCAGCAAAATACGGCAAGTCAGAAATCCGCTTGATACTTCACAAAGAAATGGCGATAGAACACATCTTAAAATATTTTAAAAATTTTTAATTTTAATATTAGTACTATTGAAAGATAAAAATAATTAATAATAAAAATATATAATTGGAAAATACAACCAGATTTGCAGCAAAATACAGCAATTCAGAAATCCGCTTGATCACTTCAAAAAGAAATGGTGATAAAACCTATATTTTAAATATTCCAAAAGTTTTTAATTATAATAAGAATTTTAATATTAGCGCGTGGAGTGGCGTGATCGCCGAAGAGCCAATCAAACGCCAGCGCATGACATGGCGCTATCGCCGAAGAGCCAATCAAACGCCAGCGCATGATATGGCGCTATTGCCGAAGAGTCAATCACGCGTCAGCGCGTGATGTAGGGTAATTCAAGGTCATTCTCTAGTTCGTTTGGTATTTTTTGCAGGTTACTGCGGATAGCTTTGGCATCCATAAGGAGTGCCAGATTTGGCGATTAATTTTTGGGGGGGTATATCAAAGTTATTCCTCTTTCTATAATTTTCTTAAACGTTGTGTTATGTACTTTTAGTTATTCACTGGGGTCAGTTTCTTGGAAAAATTGTGTATATATTTTAAAGCGAAGTTTTTTTTCAGTTAAATTATTATTGGTACATAATTTCCCCCATGAGCTTTATTCCGTTAACTACTCTTCAATTTTATCAATCCTTTCGCATCGTGCTGAGTTTTCTTATTTGATTTACCATATTGTATTATATTAATATTCATTACTTCTTTTATATTTCATAACTAATATTTTTATGTTTATTGTATTTCTCATTTATATCTTGGTATTCGAAACTATACGCATTTCCCTCTTATTGATTTGTGTACTTTGTAATTATTCTCCTACTAAAGTTTGACCATGCCTTTATCTGATGATTTTTCGGTTACTCAAAATTCTCCCTCCGAAGACGCACCTTCGCAGGTTGCACACGTTTCGGTAAAAATACCACCTTTCTGGAAAACTAATCCTTCCCTGTGGTTTACTAGGTTGGAATCGCAGTTTTTTCTGGCGAATATAACGTCCGATCTAACAAAATTCAATCATGTTGTCTCCTGCTTAGATCCCGATATACTAAATTCGGTACATGACATTTTAGAGAAACCACCTCCTACCGAAAAATACGATGCCTTAAAAAAACGTCTAATTTCTGTTCATTCCGAAAGTGAAACATCTAGAATTCGAACCTTATTGCAGGGAGTAGAACTCGGTGATCAAAGACCCTCCCAATTACTAAATCGCATGCGTTCGTTAGCTGGTGATACCGTAGGTGAATCGTTTTTACGCTCGTTATGGCTCACGAGGCTGCCTTATAATACACAGACTATTTTAGCTGCTTTCAGCGAGGATGATTTGAATAAAATAGCCGCAGTTGCCGACAAAATTAGCGATCTAGCTATCCCTTCTTATGTAAATTCTATCACCCCTAACTCTCAAGATGCTGTCACGGCTCGCTTAGAACTCCAGGTGGCGCAGTTAACTCAACAAGTTAGTGAATTAAGCACCACCCTGGAACGCAGTTCCCGTAGCCCTAGGCGCAATTTCCGCCGATCATTTCAACGCAGCAGATCTCGCGATAGTTCCCGCTCTCGCACTAACTTCAGTCACTACAAGGAACGTACGAACGACCTTTGTTTTTATCATGTCAATTTCGGCGATAAAGCGCGAAAGTGCCAAGCGCCATGTTCTTTTCGTCAGTCGGGAAACTAAACGGGCGATCGCTCACTGGCCAATCTAGCGACCGCCAGGTGAATCTTATTCTTTTGGCCGATCCGTCTTCAAAATTAAATTTTCTAATTGACACAGGAGCCGACGTATCTGTTTTGCCTAAAAAATATGCTCCAAAAACCACACCATCTGAAAATTTAGCCTTATATGCAGCAAATGGCACTAAAATTTCTACTTTTGGCAGCAAACGCCTCATTATTGATTTAAATCTCCGCCGACAATTTTCGTGGTTATTCGTCATTGCTGACGTAAGCCAACCAATTATAGGTGTTGATTTTCTTGAACATTTTAATTTACTTGTCGATGTGAAAAATAACCGTCTGATCGACTCTCGGACATCTCTCTCTTCAAACGGTATATCTTTCAAAAAATTTTCCCTAGATTCCAACATATCCGTACTTATCGGTGATTCTAAATTTGAAAAATTACTCGCTGAGTATCCTGAGCTTACAAACCCTTCTTCATTAACAAATGACCTTAAAACTCATGAAATTTTCCATCACATTGAAACTAAGGGACCCCCTGTATTTTCCAAACCTCGCCGTTTGGCTCCAGAATTACTCAAAGCAGCACGTTTAGAGTTCGAATACCTAATGTCTCAGGGAATTATTCGACCGTCCAAAAGCCCTTGGGCCAGTCCCCTCCACATGGTCCGCAAATCTAACGGTGATTGGCGCCCTTGTGGCGACTATCGTCGCTTGAACGCTGTGACAACTCCTGACAGGTATCCTGTACCCCATATTCAGGATTGTACACAGGCTTTTTTCGGCAAAAATATTTTTTCTACCCTCGACCTGGCAAGGGCGTATCACCAAATTCCCGTCAATCCTGAGGACGTACCGAAAACTGCTGTAACCACCCCATTTGGTTTGTTCGAATACCTTAAAATGCCATTTGGACTTCGTAACGCCGGTGAAACTTTCCAAAGATTCATACATCAAGTGCTTTATGGATTGGATTTTTGCGTTCCCTATTTCGATGATCTCCTTATAGCATCGGCAACCGAAGACGAACATATTAAACACCTTCGCATCATTTTTGATAAACTCCACGAGTACGGACTAAAATTAAACCCCTCTAAATGTGTTCTTGGAAAAACATCAGTCGCATTTCTTGGTTGCTTAATAACACCCTCTAAAGTAAGCCCTCTTCCCGAAAAGTCAGCAGTAATTTCTAACTTCCCTAAGCCTGAAACACTGTCTGAACTTAAAAGATTTTTAGCTATGTTAAATTTTTATCGTCGTTTCTTGCCTAAAGCCGCAGCTACTCAAGCCCCACTTCATTCACTTCTAAAATATTCTAAAAAGAATGACAAACGACCTGTTCTTTGGACAGATGAAACAACAGCCGCGTTTGAAAAATGCAAAAGCGATTTAATGAATGCAGTCACCCTTGGTTTTCGTTCCCCTGATCAGCAGCTATCATTAATGGTAGATGCTTCCGATATCGCCTTAGGAGCAGTATTGCACTCCCAAAGTACCAATGGCTTACAACCTTTAGCTTTTTACTCCAAGAAACTGACACCAGCTGAAACCAAGTACAGCACATATGATAGAGAATTATTGGCTATCTATTCTGCTGTAAAACATTTTCAGCACAACCTTTAGGGACAAATGTTTACTATATTTACTGATCATCGTCCACTTACATTTTTGTTTAAAAAGTATTCAAATTCTGCATCTCCTAGACAAATTCGGCATATGAACTTTATTGCTACATTTAGCACTGACATTCAACACGTTTCTGGATCAAACAACCCAGTTGTCGACGCCTTATCAAGAATTTTCGCCATTAATAGTAATAACGCCACCGATTTCTCACGTTTAGCTGAAATCCAGGAAAATGATGCAGAACTCAAGCAATTACTATCAACAGCAGGTAGTTCTTTAACGCTACAGAAGATGGAACTGTCCCCAGGACTTAAACTATTTTGCGATGTAACTAACGATCGAATCCGTCCTTTCGTTCCCTCTCCACTTCGAAAAACTCTGTTTGACTCCTTACATGGACTTTCCCACCCAGGAGTACGAGCAACTAAAAGACTGATTCTCTCTCGTTTCGTCTGGCCCTCAATTTCAAAAGACTGTGTTGCATGGACTCGCGCATGCATTGATTGCCAGAAGTCAAAAGTTTCCAGGCACAACCGTAGCCCTTTGCAAGCCTTTGCTGTCCCCTTACAACGCTTTCAACATGTGCACCTGGACATTGTCGGACCTTTACCCCCGTCGGAAGGATATTCTTATCTCTTAACAATGATCGACAGATTCTCTCGCTAGCCGGAAGCTATTCCGATACGTGACATTTCCGCAGAAACCATCGCCCGAACTTTTGTTGCCCATTGGATTGCAAGATTTGGAATACCTACCACCATAACAACCGATCAAGGTCGTCAGTTCCAGTCGAACTTATTCATGAATCTCAACAAAATCCTTGGCATTCACCGAATTCGCACAACTCCATACAACCCTGCCGGGAACGGATTAATTGAAATGTTTCACCGATCATTAAAACAATCATTAATGTGCCACAATGACGTCCAGTGGACATCAAGCCTGCCCATTACGTTGCTAGATCTTCGATCAGCCTACAAGGAAGACCTTGGCGGTACCTGTGCCCAGATGCCTTACGGTACAACAATTCGGCTGCCTGCAGATTTCTTTCAGCCAACAAGTGTCTCTACTTCCCTGGATCCAACTTCCTTCTTACAAAAGCTGTGCGAGTCTATGAGAAATGTTGCACCAGTGCCCACTTCAGCTCATACCAATCCCAAGTATTTCGTGCACCCAGCTTTGGATTCATGCACTCATGTGTTTGTGAGGCAGGATGCAGTAAAACCTCCGTTGACTCGTCCATATGATGGTCCTTATCAAGTGCTTAAACGGCTTAATGAAACTTACACTCTCCTCATCAAAGGAAAAGAATCCGTTATCAATGTCGACCGTCTAAAGCCAGCATTTTTAATGTCTGAAACTCCTGAATCTTCAGTTCCTGTTCCCAGTGCTACCCAAGCTTCCCCGAACTCTCCGAAAGTGACGCCTGTACCTGTGGTTCAAGACTCAGCTGTAAACGAAGAACCCCCTGTGCAAACTACGCGTTCCGGCAGAAGAGTTCGTTTCAACCCACGATATCTGTAACTCCTCGTGCCTTAGGCACTTTGGGGGGGAGTAATGTGGTGAAACACTTCTGCTCGGAAGTTGGCAACAGCAGCTAGAAAAACTTTCTATCTGAAGATTGGCAACACCAATCTCCTCGGATTTAAGCGCTCGAGGAACAACAGAGCAGTTCACGTTTTTCCCGACGATGTGAAAGAACGAGCTCAGAAACCAGTTCTCTCAAAGATTTTGTACTCGCGACGTTTTCGCCATTTCTTAAAATTTAATAATAAAATTTAGTTAAGTTTGAAAATATGGTGTGCATAGATATTATTTAATAACCGATACACATACACCATAAAACTAAAAGCGTAGTATATGCGTTTGTTGGAAAACTTGAGAATATTCTCAGTTTCCAAATCTTTCGAATATATTTGCCTGATTACTTTTAACACGTAACGGCTCTTCATACAGACCTGAACTAAAGATTTAAGACATAGGATAAGATATTTAAATTGTATCGTAAATTGATGACATTATTCAGCACCTAATTATTTATTTTCTTATAAGAATGCACAGAACACAAAGTAAAATTGCATGAAATTATTATAAACGGAAAACACTTTTAGCATTCACCATCGACACCATAATTTTTTTTCCAAAAATAAAACAATGCCTGACTCTTTACTACCTCCGCAGTGTAATATCACAATCGTAGAAATCATTACATTCTTGTATACCTCCCCTCTTGGAGGAAAGCTTTCCCTTTCCAAGAAACGAATAGTTCAAAAATCTTCGCCAAATTAATGCTTAGAGATATATATACATATCAGTTCTATCTCAGTAGTAACTTACACTAAGAAAAACTCATACACGTAAACAAAAATTTAAAAAAAAAAAAAATATTTACAAATTTTACAGAGACGCAAGAAAATATATACTAAAATTTACCTTGCAATAAAATTATTAATTACATATTTTCAAGTTTTAAGGGATGCGACTTAAAGAATTGCAAAATAAAAGCCCATCGTAAAACTCTAGAATTGGTTCCGATATTTTCCAACTTCACTAATAGATTATGATCTGCTTGTAATACAAAACTTCGATGACCATTTAAGTAATACTTTTTCTTTAACTAATTTTAGCAAAAACGATAGCGGCGTATTCTTTCTTGGTAGTGCTGTATTTTTGTTCCGTTGCTGAAAATTTCTTATTTATGGAACATAGATTTTTTTCGTTTCCAATTACTTTGGACATAACTACATTAACTTCTATATTTGAAGCGTTACAATAGATAATAAACTGTTTTGTAAAATCAGTTGTTTTGTACTAAACAGGATTATTAGTAAGGTTTTCTTTCAGTTCATCGAAGACATTTTGGCTAAAGCTATTCCACTCATTAGTTGATTTTCGGTTTTTGCCTTATAGAAGGTTGGTTAGAGGAGATGCTATTACAGAAAATTTAGAAATGTATCTTTGATAATAGACAGCTAACCCCAAAATGGTACGAACGTGAATCTTGTTTATAGGCATAGGAAAATCATTGATGACTTGGACTTTGTTAGCCAAGATTTGTTCGTCCTTGTCCTACAAAATGTCCAATCCATATATTTTATCTCTAAACATTAATTTGCTGAACATTTTTTAACTACTTTTGTTTCTTAGTTTTCCTGAATTGAGTTCAAAACGCAAAACTTTTCATTCCATGAAAAATTTTCTCCAAGAGGGGAGGTATATAAGACATTCTGGGCAAATTGACATTTGATAGTTTTATATGTGAAACTTCGCAACACTTATTTTAAATAAAATTTCTTCTAGATATTTTGAATAATCTTCTCAACGTTAAGGAAATATAGTAACGTCATCCAAATAACGGATTGCAAATTCTTCACGTCCTTTTAATATGCTCGCCATAAGTCGATTGAAATCATAAGGTATATTTTTCAATCCAAATTGAAGGCGCAAAGATATTTCCAAAACTACTCACGAATGCATCACATCTTTGAGCATTTTTACTTAACGGCATCTGCCAGTAGTCTGTGGTCAAATCCAAAACTGTGTTGTATTTCTCAGCTGACGCGTTTTCTATCATCTTTTCTATATTAGGCAGTGGAGAACCTTTGTTCTGATCACTTTAACCATCAATAATCGATGGAAGGTCTTACCAGGAGCTTCTACCAAGATAAGAGGAGATATAAAATTGAATCCTACTGGCTCAATAACTTTTACTTTTAGCATTTTTTCCACTTCGGGTTTCA
The DNA here is from genome assembly GCA_026290005.1 of Latrodectus geometricus. Taxonomy (NCBI): domain Eukaryota; kingdom Metazoa; phylum Arthropoda; class Arachnida; order Araneae; family Theridiidae; genus Latrodectus; species Latrodectus geometricus. Next base: position 123,139 of record JAPDSC010100410.1, on the reverse strand, counting down.
AAGTTTCAGATTGTCTCTGTGAAAGTTATAAGGTTTTGTACAAATTGGAATCTATCTAGCTCAATGTCATGTTCAATCAGATATGTGTAACAAGGTTCATTTGATTACACATATCTGATTGATTTTGAACATGATGATTGTTCATTTGATTACACATATCTGATTGAAAAGATTTTGGATTATTTTGTAATCAGTTCACAAAGTTTACCAATTTGAGTATAAGATAATTGCATGTTTGATTGTATAGACTGCAAAACTTCCTTTAAATCAGAGTCTTGGGATTCTGATTCGAGTTTAGAAATTTCGTCGTCCTCTTTGAAATTTTTTCTTCCAAACACCGCAAGTTAACGTTTCCTTCTCTCTGATTTAGCATATTCACATGATAAACCTGAGTTTTGTCACTGTTCGAAAAATAAACAGTGTAGTTTGTCTCTGAAAGTTGCTTAATTATTTCTCCTGAAGCGGTCCAATTCGCGGATAAATTATATGTTTTTGATGGGATAACAAGAACTAGATCGCACACTTTAAATTATCATTTTTCAGCGTTAGTATCATACCACAATTGCTGTTTTCATATTTTCTTCTGCAAGATCCTGACAATGCTTCAAAAGATTTAAAAGTTCAAAAACATGAAACAAATTTTCTTTTCTGTTTGCCCTGTTACGTTCTCATATCTGACATCGGAACTAATGACATCATTGGAGTTTTTGGTTCTGGCCATGAACTAGCTCAACTTGGCTGTAACCAGTACTATCGTGTTTCACTGTTCTTAACGCAAAGAGTGCTTGTGGTAAGACTTTCTCCAAGTCCTCTCCAGATTCTAGATAAAGCATTCGGAGCACTCTTTTTAAAGCTCAATGCATCCTTCCCACTGGATTGCTTTGAGAATGTTGGACAGAACTTTTTGACAACTCACACGCCAAATTTGTTCAAAAATTCTGACATAAGTATATTCACAAACGACGTCCCTTGTTCAATTTGTAGTACTCTAGGGAAACCCAGGCGACTGAAAATCAGTATCAACGCATTGTTGTATGGTTGTAGAAAATAAATTATAAAAGAAAATATTGTATCTCATACTTTATTCAGAATAAATACTTCATCATCCCCAACTGTTTATGTAACTTTGGTTGAATTTTCAGCTGATGATTTAAATTACTGAAAAACGATTTAAGACTAAAAAGTACTCAATTCTCTTCCCAGACACCAATAAATTAAAACAGGCCAATTTTGATAATATTTCCACCAACAGTAGTCTCTCGGACATTCCTTCAAATTTTCATCGATAGATATTTTCATTCATCCATATTCTGTCACATCCAGAAGTATTTAAATCTAATTAAGTCATATATGTGACCTTGAGTCATGGTATAATATCGCTAAAGATTACCTATTATGATGTAAGCTATATTTAGTAGGCCAATAATCTAAAGTTCAAAGATATAGGCATTAAGCTGTAATGGAGTGGATTTTAAAATTCCATCTGAACATTTTCAAATTAATATTCTTTTAATATCCACTTGCTAAGATTTCAAATATTTGTCAACAATTATCCAGGGTTTTTGAAATGGGTTGAAGTAATTCCTATAAAAAACCAATGTGTTGAAATAATTAAAGAAGACAATTTAAAGGATCGATTTTTTTTTTTTTTTTTTTTATCTTTGAGGAAATATTTTATCTTTCGGACCTCACTAGAATTATTAAATATTATCGACAATTGAATAGCAACCCAGAACTATGAAAGGAGAGATGTGACATTAACAGGGAAAACAGTCACACATTTTGCCATTTATTCTTAGATTACTTATTGTTATGAAGAAAGATATAGGATATTCTTCCATTGAACTTATTTATCGAAGTTCTCAGTTTACCAGGAAATTTTCCAAGATTTTTAATGTCACATTTAGATTCTGTCCAAAGACTAATGTCACACATGGCATGAAAACAGTAACAACTACTCATAGAGATAAACCATTCTTTACTTCAAAGTAATTTTCGAATTGCTCCCATTTTTTAGTGTAAAATAATATGGTCTTTTCAATCAATTTACTTAGGCCCTTATTTTGTTAACACCCAGTACTAAAATGTTTTAATCTAGAAATTAAGGAATATTGTCAAAAAGAGTACTAATTGATAGGCTAAAGACAGTACAGAGTAGTTGTTAAAAATAACCATATTCAAAGAGCTCATCCATTTATGCAAACCTTTGGAGAAAATTCACTTGTAAACATTCCATCCGTTAATGTCTATAAACTATTGGATTTCCCACTCATTTAAAAGATTGTCTCCTAGTCGTTCTCGTTGAGACGGAGTGTGTATTATACATCTTCTTATATTGTTTCTAAAAAATAATTTTTTTTTATCTTTTGTTCTCTTATATTGTTCTTAAAGAAATCTTTTATAAACAACAATTTTTTACCTACTTTTTGTGATAATGATTGAGGCTTATTATTTCAATAGTTTAGAAGTTCCATCTTTGATTAAGTTTCTACCAATTTCTACATAATTATTACCTTTATCACGTGATAGCGTTATTTTATACCCACTTCTGGATGATCAGTGAACTTATTGTATCTCTTGTGCAACATTTCCGTGAGTTTATCTTGGTTTACAAGCTTACTAAATGAAAAAGCACAATAACCAGTTTAACATTTCGCTTTATACACTGATGAATGTCTTCCTTGAATTCCAATAAATATCAGATTAAATTCTCGATATTATTCATTTGTAATCTATTCTTATTGTAAATAAAAATCTTATTGTAACCTGATTGATTCATTCTCAAAAAGATAACTGAACCTTTTCAGTCATTTTAATCTCAATGGCTACATTCAAATAAAGGATATAATTCCCTATCAAGATAAACTAGTTGTGTGCATCTTTCTTTTTAGTTGTAACTTTTGGTCAAATGTATAGATAATGAAACACACACAAATTTTATTTCATTGTTTCTTATTATATTCAATGATAAGTAATTTTATGGCAATACTTTGAAAAATATTAGATATGTCAGCTCTAATACTTCAAAAATATATTTTATGAAGTATTAGTTATGAAGTTTTGGCCATTAGATTGTACATATATATACCGATGCACTAAGAGACTTGCTAATTTTTAATTTGCAACTGACAAGTTTTATATTTTTGTTTCATACACATCCAGAAAAAATAGGTTTTGATTTACTGTTCAAATTTTTAGAGAAAATATTCACGATTCTAGGTCTTATTTTATGACTTGAAGCAATAAAGTATGCCTATAGAGCATACACATAATAGTAAATAAACACTATATAATAATGTTTTTATTGAAAAATTGACACCAACCATAACTTTAAGATTTCTGATCCGAAATTTAAAACAGAAAATTATTAAATTTTAAAAACAATCTTTGTTTTCAAAATAATTTAGTTTAGAGAAAGTATTTACTCCTTTAAGAAGTTATGTGATACTCATCTATACTGTTGAGTATACTTATTCTTATTTTTCTTGTGTTGAAATAGGAAACATACATGTTTGAGATATGTATATTTAGATAAATCTTTCTAAAGTCATGTGGCATCATTCATTTTGATTACTGTGATAGATGGACTAATTTAACTGGACAGAGATATTTCTTTGGTTGGATATTTTATTGGTTGCATGAAAATATTATCTTTTATGATGATTAGTGTATCTGCTAATATTTTTATAAACAATGGCTAACAGTAAGTCTAATAATTTGTATTATCTATCCTTTAAAAATTGTTAAGTCTTAAATTTCCATGCACCAAAGCATCCTCTAAAAGAGCAAATTATGATCATGACACCAATTAATATTATTCTTCATTTACATCAGGGATTTTGATACCTAGTATGCCTGTAACTTATATAATTACCAACATGTTAGAGGCACAAAGCATGTACAAGAATAAAAAAAATCAATAAATACCCTTAAAATGTTTGTATGATGCCGTAGAAAAAAATAATTTGATCAGAATTGTATTTTTGCTTTTTTTATGGAGCATAATGAATAAATCAACGTTGCCGATCATGTTGATTCACTTTTAAGGAAAACATTTTCTAAAAGTGATATTGCAAATAATTATGTATACACGAAATCTCTCCAATTATTAAAGAAATAATCATAATAAAGGAAACATACAAATCCTTTCAGACTGTTACAAACATTTGCATGTTTGTAACAGTCTAAAAACATTTCCATTTCCTTCTGCGTGTAATGACTTTAAAATTTTATAATAACGTTACATAATATAAAATTTTCTCAGGTAACTACTAACTGTCGAACTCTATGCCTCCTTTTCTAGTGATCTATCTGTTGCTGCTGTAAATGCAGAATCATCATTTATAGCCTTGTTCAGCTGTAAAGCATTAAAAAAAAATGGACGGCTGATAGGAACATTTTTATCTTTCTGGGTAAACAACAAAAATGTAGTTTCATCGAGCTTGTTATGAACAGAAACTGCTGAATTGTGGTATTGTTCAATTGTTTTATCACTTGTCACAGAACAGAAAGTTCAATCTTAACCCAACTTTTCTTCTAATCACTGATTGTAGCCTTACTGATGTAGAGTTTGACAGCATGTTTCGCAGTACTTTTAGCTTTGTCTCTACCATTTAAGCACTTCAAGTTTCTTTTAATTGAACAATCTCTGTACATACATTTTGCGGATATTTTATAACACAAATAATTTAATATGAACAGTTAATAAAAAGCTTACAACAGACAGAACAGTGCAAGATTTATTCACTTTTATACAAAATGCAGGTGACAGCAAATAGAGCACACTGGTTTGCAATGAAAAACTACATTATCACATTTTTAGTTCGTTGTCATGGCAAATGGGCAAGGTCATGTAACAGGGTGGTGCGTTATACAGTGTACATCAGGATCAAAAGGTAGATGATGTATTAAACACTCGTACTTTAACCAGGGGTAAAACTGATTAATTATTAACTTAAAACAAAGACTTTCAGCTCACTATACAATTAGTAACAAGAATTTAAATAAACCACCTTATAAATTCGAACTTCTTAAAATCTGAAAGGGTCCAGTTCCCCCAGTCAATTCAGATTTCTGAGATTCCAGTGTATATACATGTAAAGTAAATGACCTATCATCTAAAGCCTGTTGTTAGGCAATTGATTTCCAGCATGGAATACCCCTCCCCTCCATAGAATTCCACGATGAACATGATCCATTTTCTTTAAAATGTATCATGTACATGTGTCTCAAGAGAACTCAAAAACTCTACCAGCCACACCAACAAATATACAAGCAGAAAATTTTTTCTCATGATTGTTTTAGTTTGGTATCGTCACTCAACAAATTTTTTTTTTTTTTTGGCACATGAGGGCTAATTAGAACAGGACTTACAGTTTGAAGTGGGTTTCAAACCACTAAAAATATCTATATTTAAAGTATGGTTTGAACCCACAAACTGTTGAATGGAGGCTAACATTTCCTCATGAGAGGTATGTTTTTTAATACAAATCTCTTCAGATATACTTTATACACAGACATAATTGCATTATGTGAATTGAAAAATATTTTAAAGAACAATAATTAATTTTTTGGGGGTGTTTATTACAATAATATTTTATGATCATTTATTCCATTTATAAGCCATATCTACATTAGAAATAAAATCAGTAACTCGATTAAGATGATCACTTATCAAATTTAGTATAAACTTTAAATATGATTTGTAAGATTTTAATAATGTTTGAATGTAGTTAAACTTTTATAATATTATATTATAAAATTTTAACTACATAGTAAAGTTATATATTACTTTTTTGAAAATAATATTGATCAATTCAAAAACACAATGTGAACCCTCAACTACTTCTTTTACCTGGTACAAAGTCATTTAAAATAAGGAAAGAATGTTTAAAAGTATAATTTGGACAGATGATTGTACTCATTAGATGCATTGTCCAATAAACTTCAAATAGGATTAATGAAGATTTAAGTCAAAAGAAAACATTAAGAATTCATTTCAAAATGATTTAATATTATTAATCAAAACTCAAAAGACAATATTTGTTTACATAGAATATATATATTACATAGAATATATGAACTTTTGCAACATTTGCAAACAATAATTAAGAATAGTTCAAATTATCATTTATTATTACAAGAGAAATCATTTTTGGAAGAAAAAAATATTTTCTATTCACATGTTGAAGCTGTGAAATACAATTATAAGCTTAATAGTAGTTAAAATAAACATTTATCAATAAAGAGAAATTAACTAAATAAAAAGTAAATAAGATCCATTCATTAAGCAAATTCTCAATTGTTGCAAAATTCTGATAAAAAAAACTTGGATGTATTTAATATAAGTTTCTTTGCTGATGCCCTTTCATTATTTGTAGCTAATAATTTTATATCAGCTTTTCCACTTCTGAAGACTTTTTTTAATTTATCACATTTTTCATATTCTTGTGCACTTTGTAATTTCTGATAGATAATCTCATAAAGTTTCTTTAACTCTTTAAAAGTTTTAACAGGTTTCAGCTGAAGTTCAGCTTTTTTCTCTTGAGCTGCTTTTCCAACCACAGTTGGCAATATTCCTAAATGCTTGGCGAATTTTAAACCAGCCACTTTAACAAGAAATCGCACATCTGTTTTGTATCTTTTGCCTGTTACTTTTAACTCTGATAGTTTATGCTTCGTTTGGAGAAAGACTTTATCTATTTGCCTAATTTTCAAAGGAGTAAGAGGTCTAGGAAGTAAATCTTGAGAAGTTATATCAATATTATCCCAAATTACTTTTAACTTCTTTATATCATCAGCTTCCTTAATTTTCTGTAGCAGTACATTTTGCTGAAATAATCAAAATTGTTTTTATTAGTTAGAATTTGAATACATGATTGAAAAAATTCTTAAATTTAAAAAATTTATTTTATATAAAAGCTTTAAGCTAATATTTATTAAAATGCAATGTAACAAAGAAAAGTTTCATAATAGTTAATTTTAATCATATAGTTTTCTATTAAAACTTTTAAAGTTAAGTGTAATACTAAAGTTTTATAATACTACAGTATAATTTACCTCTTATAACTAATTCTTTATGAAGTTGTATGCGGATAGTAGAATTTAAAATACATAAAAATAATGTAAACAGTAAATTCTAAAAACTACATCATCAAAATATCATAAACTATTTTTATTTTCGAACTACTAGCTTACATATTCATTATGAACATTTGGCATTTAATTGAGAACTCCTTACTAATTTAAAATATTAACCACTTTAAGATTACTGGACACACTAGAAAAATAGTCAAAGAATAGTTTTAAAATATTTTTATATCAGTTATAAGTAAAATCTATAATAAAAAATGTAATACATTTGAGTAAGCCTATTGTCAATTCAGAGAGCATATAAAAACAAGTTAGAAATTTTAAATCCGAATAATTTTTAGTTATTCACTTTAAATTAAAGTAGTTTTTTTTTAAGAAAATATTTAGTACCCGATCAATAAAAAGTTTCACATAAAATAAGACAAACTTAAAAATGCAGGATGTTTAAAAAAATAAAGATTCATTTTAATGTTCAGCATGTTTGATAAAGTAAACAAATGCATGCATAGAATAAAATACATATACACACAGGAATGAAAAAGTTCAAAATGTCCACCTTGCATGTCAATGCAGAGACCAACATTCTGCCACAAAATGGAACTTTTTTACTTTTTTTAGTTGATCAACGCAAAGATTTTAGACTTTCTTTAGTTGATCAGTTGGAAACTACTGACTGCTTTTCATATCCCCCCAAACCTTGCACAAAGCTGACGTAGACTTGTGACTAACCCTGTACACAAGAGATTTGATGAAAATTCAAGCAAAAAAGTCAAGGGGAGTTAGATCAGAAGATCTCAATGGCCACATATGCTGTGGTCTAACAATTCACCATCTTGGGAATGTGTGGTTCAGTTATCATGAACAATAACAGCAAAAAAGAGAGTGGCCCTTTTTGTTGAAACACAATGGTTTTCAAAATTCCATTATATTCTAATTGTGGTTGTAATCAAAACTCAAGCATATTAAGCTAAGCTTAGTTGTACCAATTACCTCTCTTTTGCAAATATGAATATACCATACCTCTCTAGTCTTGGTCATCCCTAATCACACGTTAATTTTCAGGGGTTTCTTTCTCATTCTCGCAACTCATGATAAATGCTGTTGACTTATATTCAACAGTTGAGACAATTCACTCGTCCACATGGAAAATGTCCTTGTGCAAAATGTAATTTCGGTTGCAAACAAAATGTGGTATAATAAGTCAAAGTTTTTCACAGTCTCTAAAAGGTCATTACACATTGCCATACAAGTTTCATAATCTTACTCTTCCAGGTGAAGCCTTTTTCACATTCTTTACACCTTTTTCTTCACAATAAAACAAAGCATACGCAAAACAGTAGTTTGAGGAATTTTCAACTCACAGCTCAGCCAATGAACAGAAGCACATGGGTTCCTTACAAATGTTTTTAATGGTATCCTCAAAGGTTGATGGCCGTTCAGGACATTTTTCATCAGACTATAATATCAGTCTACTTGTGAACTAATTCAGAGAATTGGTTCACAAGTAGACTGATATTATACCTTGTTGGTGGTTCTTTTCTACATTTTCACTAATACAGTTGATGCACTTCATGTTTTACCACCAAGTTTCCAGAAAAAAGATGTGGCTATTCTACCTTCTAAGGACTTTCAAAAGTCCTTAGAAGATAGAATAGCTTTCTTCTAAGCTATTCTCAAACACTTGTGAAAGAAATCAGTACATTAGTGTTTTCATCGAAATGGATCATTACTTTTGGAACACCCTGTAGTAGTACATACAAATTTAGAAAAATATGATTTACAATAAAAGACATTGTTTATTTAAAAATGCTTCCTCCAAAAGTATAAAAACGTAATTCCCATAAAAAAAAAAGTATTAACACCGAAAAGAGTAAGCGTATTAATATGCCTATAGTCAATTCAGAAAACACACACACACAGAAAAAAAAAAAAAAAAAAAGATAACTGAGTTTTGTATAACTTTTAGTTGTTCTTTTTAAATAAAAATAGCCAATTCAGAAAGCATACCAATTAAAAGTTTTAAATTTGTTTGAGTAGCTTTTAATTATTCCTTTTAAAACAAATTAGCCAATTTTAAAAAAAATATGTAGCAGATAATTAACAAGAAGTTTTAAACATAAAAAAGTAATAGTCCATTTTTCTCTTTTTTATATAAAAATATGGTTTATTATAAAACACCTTTAGATCTTTAGGAAAATATGAATTATAATAAGACATAAAGATGCTGGTCCATTTACAAATGTCTACTCCAAAAGCATAAAAACATAATTTCCATTAAAAATTCTTAGTACCAAAAAGAATACTGCATAGATTCATAGGCTAATTAAGTCATAATACAGAAAAAATAAACCAGTATACAAGTTCATGAAAAAATATCATTTTAAACATTTTAACATCTTTGAGTTTCAATATAGATTGTAAATTTTGAGATGAAAACAGTTTGTTTTGGCCGGTACTACTGCTAAAGATTGCTTCCATTATTTCAATACATAAATAATTGCAAATATTATTCTTTAAAAAGGTGGTCTTAAAAGTTAAATACATAAATTTTATTAATGAAATCAATTTTTTACTAATTATTGAAGTTTTAAAGAAACAATTATCTGAGGAATTTTAAATTGAAAGAAATAAATCACTTACAGGTTTAGTTAGCAGTTGATTTTCCTCCTTTGTTTCATTCTGCAAAAGAAAAATAGCATTTAATACACTTATGATTATAAATTATAAGTATTTTACAGAATAATGTGCTAATTAACTGGATTTTCAACATAATTTTAAAACTTTAAGTAAGAATATTAGCTTAATTTATGTAATTAAAATAATTTAGAAATACTTAATTTGGAAACAGGGTTCAATTTCCTCATTTAATATAATAAGATTCAAGAAACGTTAAAAGAATAATTTTAAAAAGAAATAATAACTTTTTTACTTATTTATAATATATTTTCAAATATTACTAATCTTAAATTTATTTTAGAGGCATGCAAGAAAAAAATTATTTGTAATGAAATTAGTCTATATAAAAATAGTGAAAAAATATTACAGAATTTAGTAACTGCTGTTCTGGGTTTTCTGTATGTAATCTTGCAATTGGCACTGAAAAAACGCAAATATAATACAATTATATATTAATCATAGTAATAAACATTATGCATTTAATAAAGATTTATAATATTTTTTATTAAAATGTTAATTATCTTTAAAAATATTGACGAATACAAATTATTCAAATTAACAAAAGTACTTATTTATTATTTTAGCTACAAATTTAAAAATAAAATCAGCAAAGTATTCAGCATTTACATTAGCCATTGATACAATATCTTATTTAGTCTTAAATTAATTATATACCTGGGTATAAGAAATTTATGTACCTTTAACTGTAAAAGCCAGAGAGGCATGATATAATAGTGTCACAAATATGTCAATGAACTGTATTTGACTAAGTTAAATTATATTGTAAAATGTGTTGAAGTTAGCTCTGCAGTTTGAAAGCAAGATTGCAAGAAACTGGAAAGCAAACACAATCAGAACTTTATCATCAATTAGCCATTTTGAAGTAGTCATGAATTTCATAGGGACATTGCATTGATCTTGATAACATCTACAGATAAGAATCTATGAGATAAATACAAGACTCATAAAATATAATGCAATTGTAAGTTTGTTTGTATACTTTAATATTCTGTGCAATGAGAGCTAGTCCCACCAGGACCCACTTTAAATTGGGTTCCAAACTTCTACAAATATGCAAGATTAAGATGGTAATCCAACCCATAAACTGAACAATGTGAATTGAACCATTGATGAACTGATTATGAACTATGTGAATTGAAGTCTTTAATTGTATAGTTCTATTTAAAATAAATTAATTTTTTATATTTATTTTAAAATAAAAATAAATATAATAATGTGAATAATTACTAAATTTGCAAAATCATTATAAATTATAATTAAATTAATTTTACTAAAAATAATAAATTAGCTTAAAATACAAAACTAAATAAAAATATATACAAATAAAAAATTAAATAAAATACAAATAAAAAATTAAATGTCATAAAAATTTAAATCAAATGTCAGTAATAAAAGATTTAATTAATTACATTCATAGCTGAATTCTATATTTCATAACTTAGATTTTTTTAAGAAAATGATCAAAATGCCAAGTTAAAATTAAAAATAAAAGACTGCTAAATTTAAATTGAATGAATTGGCTATTAGTCAAATATTATTGCATTAATATACACTCAATAATTACATACTCAACAAAATCAAAACCTTAATTAGTAAAGAGTTTAACAAAAAAAAAAAACTTTTCATATGAGAATATGACATTTATTTACATACTATGAAGAACAAATTGATGATTGTTATAATTTCCTCTCTTTTTATAAAAATTAAGAAAGCCATAATAATTAAAGTAATGAATGAAAATTCAAAAAGAAATTTAATCTTTCTTTTAGTTAAGAAATAAAGATAGAATGAAAATTTCTTTTGGATTTCTTTTACTGATGCTTATAATCAAATCTTTAAAATTTATTTATTATTAAATCATAAAGTATCAGTTTTCAAAGATTAATATTAATATATAGATATTTTGAATACAAAAAAGTAACCAAAAATTTATAAATCTAAAATTTGATTTTTTTTTTTTTCAAAAAAAAAAAAAAAAAAAAAAAAGGTCAATAACAATTTTTATTTATTAAAATATCACAAATTTTAAAATTTAAAGTTTATTTTTGAAGTATCTGGTTCAATCTTTTTCACAAAACTTTAAAACAAACTTTTTAGTAAATATTCCCAGTGATTTATTTCATCAATAAAACACTAACTTTTGGAAAAAGAGAAATTTTTTTACTCAACTATTTAAAAATTGATTAATTTAAAAATGAATTCAACTAAATATGAAAGAAAAACTGTTTATTTTATTTATTTATTTATTTTTTAAGGCATTTTTGTTTTGCATTTCAGGGTTTGTGTCATTAAGAGTTGATAAAACAGTCACTTAAAAAACCACAAGAATTCATAGTAAATTCAACAGGTTATGGAAAATTCCAACAGTAGAAATTGCAATTACATAGCTCCAAATCAGCTAATACAGCAGGTAACAGTTTCCAATCTTAAAAGTCTCAAATGCCTCAAAGAAACAACAGCTTCTATGCACTAGACTAATATTCAAGACTGATCCTCTTCACTAACCGACTATGTTGGGCGGTGGTATTTATACCTGATTTGGAATGAAAATCTGACTTTCGTCAATGTTCTGGAAGCTTCTAGGCTATCTCGCTTAATATAGGTCCTAGAGCTTTGGTGATAGATTTTTCTAAAAATATCTATTTTTCGCCAAAAACCTTGCCAAAGAGTTGCTAAATCTTTAGAAATGCCCTCTTTAATGTAGAATACACCTAAATTGTGCTATGTTTACCCGAAATCTGAGTATTTCTAATCGGGCTGAGATATTTTAAGACAAATCCAAATAAATTTGTAATAATACTGCTAAGAGTGAAAAATAGTATAACCAAAACTGCAAAGTGAGAAATTGTATTAAATATTGAATTAAAAGAATTGCAAGAAATAACGTCTCATATTACAAATATTCATAAATTTCCTTAATAATACATTTAAAAAAAAGCTATTCAAATACAACTTTTAAAAAATTAAATGTATCATAAAGTGGAAAGTATAATTTTGACATGAAATCAAATCTCTTATTTCACATAAAGCAAACAATGCTATAAAAAAAAGAAGTATTGAATTAAATTGTGAAAAATTCTAACCTCCTTCATCTGAATCTTCTCCATCAGCATTATTTTCAATAATGACACACTCATTTTCCCTTTGTAAAGAAACATTGGCATTTTTGTCTGGCTCCTCCATTGGTAGTATCTCAATTTCATCTTGAAGATTAGAATCATTGTCATTCTCTTTTGATTCAAATATACTAGTTAAGAAATCCAATTCTTCCCTGGGAAGATGCTTTGGCCTATGAAAAATATAATTTTAATTTAAGATGATAATGAAACCATTATTTTAGAAAGCTACAGATTAAGTTTAGATTTTTCAAGTTCTTACTTTAAATGATTAGATTCTTCAAGATTTATCCACGATTCCAGATCTTCAGGTAATTCCAGAGGCTGAGGCTGAAAATAAATTAAGAAACTTTAAACATTATTTACAAAATTTTTTTAAAATAAAAAATTTTCAGAAGTTTGTTTGTTAGTCATTCAATGATAATTTTTTTCAACACTAGGGCTCATTAAATAGGAACCTATGGCTTAAGAAAGGATTTTGAATCATTACAAACATCTAAGACCAAGGTGGAGCTTGAACCCACTAACTGTTGAACCAGAGGCCAGAGCACTAACCTCCAGGGCTCTATTTGGCTGCCAGCTTAGCGATCCTTAGAAGGAAGAGATTTATAAACATTAAACAAATACAAATAAAATTTTGTTATATCCAAGTAAATAAAGCAAATCCAAGTTAATAAAAAAAAATTTACTATCAACTTTTTCAAAAAAAAAAAAAAATTTATAAAGGAAATTTTCTGGTTTAAACTCTGTAGAAAAATCTTTAACTTTAACATACATTTTTTTAAAAAAAAACTTATCAATATTAATAAAAACAAATAATAATAATGTTAATGCAGTTCTTATAAAGACTCCATAACTTATCATTAAATAATATAGATTTTATAACAACTGCATAAGCAATATTATTTGCTTTAAGTAGAAAATTTGTACTTTTTTACTATGTTCCTGAATAACGGCAGAAGTTTTGAGAACTTTGATACCAAATCATTACTAAATAAATCATTGAAAATAGCAACCATGCAAAAATCACTTCACTTACTTAGAAACAATACTCAAAAAGCCCTTTATTATTACTTTTTAAATGTGAAAAAGTTTAAGTAGTTCATAGGTTCTAATGGAAAAAATGGTATTGGTCTGATAGGAATCAGATTTTGAAGAATTTAAATTCAACAAAAATGTCACTGTCAAGACTTACAGAGTGTGAAAATCAGTTACTCCAAATAAATAACGCATGGAGTGGCAAATTCACCTCAAACTGGTATGCCTTTACAAACTTATTAAAATCTGTTTTTAAAGCAGCTTGTATAATTTAAAAATAATATTTTAAGGTATACCTTGTAAATATTTTAAAACCTTAATTTTAAAAATTAATAAGTTTAAGGTATTCATGGAGTAAGATTGTTAATTTGCACCAGCATACTTCTCTTTACCTAGCCCTGAGCATGATGAAAAAATTAGGACAAAGTTATTGCATCATAGAGTAGAAGCTAATTTTTTTTAATTTGTGTGTTTTATTTTTGTCTGCTATTTTTATTATAAAATACTTTTTAATTTAACTTTTTTTTATAATGTTAAGGAAAAGGTCCACTATTTTAGAGAAGTTTAAATAAGAAAAACAGTATCGAATCGCACGTTTGCTTATTGCACTTTGGCAAACAATGTTTGCTGCAATCTGCTACTTCTTGCAGTGATGGTTCAAATCCTTCTTAGCAAACCAAGACATATGGTGAACATTACCAAAAACCATTAAGAAATCAAAAATTGATTTGAATGAAATCCAAGAGTTACCATGAGAAAGATTGCCAATGAAACAAGAATAAGTGACTAACTTGCAACAATTAGCAAAAAAATGTTTGGATATGTACCAAAAAGTTCAGCTTCTCACTAAAGTAAACAAGCTCATGCAGCTTAAAGATGACGAAAAGTTTTAGAGTGTAGGTCAAAATTGGGAAATTCTTTTTCATTTTACTGTTTAATAGACAAAGAGAAGTGTTTTAATGTTTAACAGTTCATAACTCCCACACAGCCTTGATAAAATAACAAATTTAGTTTGTATACACTCCAAGAACCTCAATAATTGTTGAAAATCGCCAAAAAGCAGAAGTCAGTCATGATTAAAGATAGAACTTGCACAAGCAGCAAAATACCTCTGGTTTTTATGGATAAGGAAGTTAAAATAAATAAAAAATTGTACTGGTAGGACATTCTAGGAGCAGTTACACTTCCATGATCAAAAAAGCACTTAGGACATGTAAACTCAACAGCAGCTCCACAAAGCCAAACAGATCAAGAATGATGCAAGGTGCATTTTTTAGACACATCATGTGAAGAAAGGTTATCTTATTTGCCTGATCTCAATAACATGGATTAAAATATGGTACGTTTTAAAATATAGGGACAGTACTAAGCTACACAAGAGTTTAAACTCTCTAAAGTAATTACTTCAGGAGGAATAAGATTTATTAATGGTAAAATACTTGTGACCCATTGCTGAAAATTTCATTAAGTGTTTGCACCTTTGTTTTATAGCAAGAGACATGGTTACTTTGAAAGCAATAATAATTTATTTATTAGTCTAATCTAATAGTTATTTGTTACATTTTACTAATTAATATAATGCTTATTTGTCATATACTTGCTAATTAAATAAAACTATGCTAATTTATTTATTCTAATAAAATTATATAAAAAAAAACTGTTTGTCCAAGTTTTATTACTATACCATATATTCACATTATATTAAAACTGAATTTTAATGCTTGAAGCTCATTCAGATAAGTTTTGATGGTAGAATCCTGCAAGTAATTGTCAATTTTTTTTATGAAACATTACTCCTTTTTTTTCATTTAAATCTAATCATTATTGAAATTACTCATTAAAAAATGGTTAAAATTTGCAGATTTATTTGCAGTAAGTTCTAAGAAATGACATTTAAAAAAAGTCTAGAATGAGAGACAGATATTAAATTATGAAAATAAATTATCAAATCAAGACACTTTTTAAATTTTTTAAAATATGTACACATTTTAAACAAACCCAAAATTATATTAAAAAAAATATCGAAAATATATATTGAAAGTTCTTATTAGATACATAAAACCTAACAATTGAAAAGTAACATCTTTCAAGATCTTTTTAACAGATTCTAATTTATTTCAGATGCTTTAAAAATTATTTAATCTTCCAATACAAATATTTAACAAGATGCATAAATTACCAATTCATAATGAAGAAAAATATATATTTAAATTTAATATTCACTTCAAATGAATCTATCAATCTATTAAAAATCTATTAATTTCTAAAATTAAAATTATTAATGTATTTATATTATTTTGCATAATAATTAAACCAAAAAATTCTTAAATTTAAGTTTCCCTTACATGTGATAATTGGTAACTATATATTAATAATTGGTAGTGAAGATTTCTCAGTTAAACTTAGCTGTTTCATCAAAATGTTTTATGTTTAATTTTGTTTTTTGCCCAACAATTAGTTTTTATACACAAGGACTCTAAATCAATCTATAGTAAGAAATCTACAATTTAAAATAGATGCGGAAACCAAGCCTTTGTACTCTGATTTTCACCTCAAACAGGGATGCTTTGCAGTGGTTTTTCACTGAACATGTATGTATTTCGTATTTCAGCTTTTATTAATAATGAAGGCCTTTTTTTTAACACTTTAAATTAAATTCAGTGGCAAGATAGCTTCTATAAGGGCAGGGCCCACAGTGTCCATACCAGTTTTCTTGACCAAAAATTTAATACTCCTATTTTGGTGTAATAATAATGAAACCAAAAAATTGCTAATATATATATTAAGCTGCTTCTGACACCATGAGAAAATTTTTTTTATTTTGTGAAATGATAACTTTTCTATAAACCTTTACAACATAAATACATGTTTATTTTGTATTTTTATGTCACATGATAAAAAAATTTTAAGTTAAATTATCGGAAGAAAACAAATGATTATCAATAATACATGAAGAAAAAGAAATTGGGATTTCTGGAAAATTGGTAGGATTATTCAGAGAAATATTTATGAGATCTCATTTCTTTAGTAATAATTGGTGATTTTTAATTATTAATAAAGGAAATGATTACTTTAAAAAAATTATAAGTAAAAAAATTGTTTACACGTAAAAAATTAAATTTCAAAGAGCTTTAATAAAATGCTCAATAAACTCACATAATTTCATTTGACATTTGAAAGTAAAATTACCAATAAAACTTAATTTAAAATATGATAATGTCATAAATTATGTAGAAAAACAAAAATTTCTTATTTATATACACACAGTTTAATTTTGTATCTACTTATGAAATTAGACATAGCTTAATGGCAGAGATAACAAGATTAAAAACTATTTTTCAAATAATAAAAATATGTCATTAGATTTTACTAAATTTTAATAGCAAATTTTCAAATTCCAGAATAACCAAAAATAAAATAACAATATTCACTATTATAGTAAATGAAATTCACTATTATAGTAAATGAATTTGTTTAAAATATCGAAGAAATGAATAATTGTTCAACTTGAAATAAAAATATTAAAAAACAATTTTAAATCAATACAGTTCTTTTTTTCATCATTTAAATAAAATAAATTTGTCATAAGGTTCAGCTATTGATTTTGAGTAGAATTTAACCTCCAAGGAATTGATTAAATATCAGAATGTATTTTTAAATGCTGGTAGCAAGTTTAAAGCTTTAGCTATGAAAATAATAAAATTTTTAAAAAGTCAAAGTAGTCACATAAATCTAAAGAACGCAGTAAATAAAAGGAATTTGTTATTTCTTTGAATTATGAAATGCTGGATATTTTCCAAAATTAACATGTAATAAAGCAGAGAATTATTAATCAATTATAGCTCTCAAATAACTTAATGTACATCATTTATACAAGTCACTAAATATAAATGTACACTGTTTTATCAATATCAAATTTCACAATGGAATAATAAATTAAACCAAAGCAGGATAATCAAGTATTACTGTAAGGTTTTTTGAAAAACATTTATTTTCAGTGGAATTACATTTCTTTATTTGTTACAACTCGTAAGTATGTTTGCGATAAATGTAAAGGATTTGCTTTTCATTTTAAAATCAATACAATTTTTTAAAAAATATGTTAAATAGTTGATAAGAGAAAAAAAGAAAGGCAAACTTTAAAGTTCTGTTATTTCTAATTCAGTTAATTAGTTAACTATTCATACCCATTTTCTTCACATTATCTATTTACTTGAAATGATGTACTAAAAATTAAGAAAATGTTAAAACTTCATAGAATAACTCAATTGAAAATATAAATTTCTGATAATAGGATCTTTATAAAAAAAATTTTAAATAAAATATACAATGTCAATATAAGAAACAGACTAAACCAAAGGTTCAATTCAGCAATGTGAAATGCTATAAATATTTAAGTGATACCAAAATCTTAAAACAGCGTTATAACTAATACTAAAATAAAAAAATTTTAAAAAATCAATTATTTAATAAATTAATGATTCAATGAGAATAGAATGATTATAAATATTCAATGAACAATAAATGAATTAAGTAGTGGATAATTAAAACATAATAAGATTTTCCAACATGCTTTCCATTTACTTTTGTTCAGTCTCAAATCCAGAATGAAGTAATATTTAAAATACAAAATAATGTAATAAAAGCAAATTTTACCCATTCCCAACCTCCTTTTCTCAACTTCTTTCTCCATGAATACAGTTTTTTGTACACTTCACAAATTTGAATAAGAAGAGCTTTTAATACAATACTGAAATCAAAGAAACTTTATCACACAAAAATAATTAAAATCTATACTTTTGCAATGATTAAAAATATTAGTTTTGCAATGATTAAAGTTATACAGTTTTTTTAAATTGTTAATGTACAAAAACAATGCCAAAAAATATTCAATAAGAAATATCATAATCCCTAACAAAAAAAAAAAGTTCCAAAACAAAGTGTTTCAAAAATTCATATTTTTGAATGATGCAAAAAAATTACTTATTAATGTCCAAATAAATTATAAATTAATGTAAAAATTTTAATGTTTTTAATGCTTTCTTCTTTAGCTTTAAACATCAATGTGGTTATATGACTCTATCTTTCAATTTTTAAGGAGATATGCATCTTTAAAAATGAAGGAAATGCAAACCTATTTTGTATTACAGCTTTGTAATACCAATTCTCAAAGAGTTAAAAAGGATTAGCCTCTGTATTATCTATATCATCATGCATTTGACACTTATATATATGCTAAAAATTTGAACACACAAGTAAATAGTCTTTTCAATAAGGTATATATATATAAAAAGCAACGAAGAATACGTTCAAGATTGAATAAGATAAGACCCAAATTTAAACTCTCAAAAATTTACAAAAGAAAATAGAATTTCACAAAGTAAAAGTTAAAATTTTGTCAAAAAAAAAAAAAAAAAATCCAAAAAATTGTTATAAATTGGTATTGTTTTGGCATATTAAATATCAATTTTCTAGAAGATATTGTTAATAAATGAGTTAGTTTTAAAATTATTAAATTTATACATAATTTCAATAAAATATTTATCATAGTAGTCAATTACATATTTAGGTCTTGACTTTGTCTCTCCTTATTTAATTGTTATATCCTGCATTTCAATAGTTTCTTTTGTGGAAATTAGATTAATATCTTTCTTATCTTTCCATTTCATTTCAGTTACTTTTCCTTTCTGATATTCAATGTTTTCTCCCATTTTTAAATTTCTTTGTCTTTAGATCTTGAAGAAAATCTTTTCTGTTCAATCAGAATATTCCTTTTGACTTATGCATCAGCCAAATCCGGTGAGTTATAGAAATTGTCCATGGTAAGACAATAACCCTTATCCAGCAGTTGTTTTGCAAGAGTCATCACAACTTGGGCTTTCATAGGAAGATCATTCAATTAATTATTGAAATTAGTTCCCATTAAACTTTATATAATGGCATTCCACACATATCCACTCTTAGATTCGCACAAAAAACTCTTTATTCTAAATTATGCTCTCTTCAAAGGAATGTATTGCACTCATCCAAGTCTGCCTTATTAATAATTTTAATCCATTATTATATGTTGCTCCAGTATAATTGAACTTCAAAATTTCTCAAGTAAATACTGCAGAAATGTCTATACCTTATTTGGTTTTAGACAAAGATATGTACTTGCATCATATACATCATGGTTACTGAAGTTTTACTTTATCTGCCAAAATCATCTGTATGATACTGTTTTTCGCATAAAACGGGCATATTACACAACTGATTTTTACTCAAATCATTTTGAGGATTTGGTTTATTTATTACACCTTGGGAAATAATTATTACCAAAAAAAAACTCTTATTTTCTCCATGATGTAAAACACCATAGTATTGAATCCAATTTATGAGCATATTCCTACATATTGATTAGTTTCAGTTGTAGTAATGCTGATCAATAATCAACAGAATATACATAGAAAAATTCTTAATGCATCAATATTATAAACATTATAAATTATGCAGTATTGAAATTCATACGTAAGTTGGCAGTGAAAGCAAAACAAGCAAGTGCAGGTAGCAACTTCATCTTTTGAATATAACACCATTGACAAGCTATTGCCAAATCAATTTATTCTGAATCACTAGAACTATCATATTCTGTAAAGCTACTTACAGAAGAATTATTTCCACTATTTTCAATGTCCATCTCTTCATAATCACTATATAAAAAAAATCATTACTTTCACTACCTCGACAATGCCATTATTTTACTGTTTTTCAATGCAACTATCCTTTCTTATAAATTACTAATCCCTAATCCACAGTATATACAATTGAAAGAAACAAGTGAACAAAATTTTGCAAACTGCCAATCCAAAACCATTATTTTCTTTCCTTTACTCTAGCTCAATTAGAAATGTCCTAAAACAAATCATATTAACAAATTCTGCTTTTCACGAGAATTATCTGAATAGCAAGATATACAAACTCAAGCAAACTTTGTGCAATCAGGCAAGTGGTTATAAAAATTTTATTATTTCAAATAATAGTTCAAACTAATTGATACTTATTCAAACTAATTTATTTTATTCAGAATCTGAATACATTGAAAAAACTTACTAAATGAATTAGAAGCTGAAATTTAAAAATTATTTTTGTTTATACTTACTTTAATTGTAAGAAGAAAGTACCATGTAATTTTATTACAAATGTTGAATTTGAAACTTAATTTGAAGTGATAGAATTTTAATTAATTAGTATTAGTAATGAGTAAGCATATTTGAATGCAAATAAGTATTTTACATGATTTATAGTTCATAAGATTATTTAAATGAATAACATAACAATAAATAATTTAGATTTTCCCATGCTTAAATATTAGTAGTAGCAATTTATTGTAACAAAATATTGCCTGGTCACTTTAAAGTTGAAAATTTATATTCTGAGTAAGGAAATATATTTAGTGTATTTATAATAATTATCTACTTCACAATATATAACTACTACTAAAAACTAATATACAAGGTGGCAAGAAATATCTTGGACAAAGTTTAAAGCTAGAATATTTTTATTTACCACAAAGTTACAATTTTAAATGCAAAAGATGACAAAATGGATTCATTCAGCTATTAAAATGTTCCTTTTTTTCTATTCTTCTTGTTTTTTTTTTTTTTTCACAAAATAAAAAAAGTTTAGTGATATTAGGAGTGATGGTAACAGCCACAGAAGAATAAAAAGGATTATTTTCTAATACATAGAGCTGAATCATTTGACATTCATGTAAGCCACATTTCTCTGATTTTGTTAAACTACAAGAATGGCCATATTATTCATCAGCTTTTAAGCCAATGGATTATTTTGTTTAGCCTACTTTCGATCAAGTGTATGTTAAACTTCTAATAAAACTGCACAAAAATCCCTCACTCAAAAAATTCTTGTTCAAGGATTGCAACAAAATATTAAAGGACAACTTGTGAACCATACCTCAGAAACTTGTTCAGTGTTTATAGTATTAGTGCCAATGGTAACTGCTTTGAAAATTTGTAAATATTCTATAAGTAGCAAATAATGCATGCTTATTTGAAAGTTTGCTTATAAAATGTTTATTAACACTAGTTTTAATGCATTAGTTGTATTCAAGTGTACTATTCCTCATTCAAAACAATCAATTTAGCTGCATTCTTTGATAAATCAATTGTTTGGTGTAATGTCCAATATTGGGCATTTCAGCAAAAAAACCACACAAAAGCAAACAAACAATTGACAAATCAAATTTCTTTAAAAGTAAAAAAAAAGTTAAGAACTTAGATTTTAATGTTTCCAAATTTACACATTTCAAATTATTTCTTAAATGACAGATATTCATAACTAGTCAAAGAAAATTTAAGATCATATATATATATATATATATACAATGCTCAAAGTAACTTCCAATCAAGTACTTTTCAAAATTAAAATTTCCATCATATAAGATAATATTAAATAAAAAAATATCCTTTATTTTGCACAGGTAAATTTGTTAATAAAACAGATATATATGTTTTTTCACTTGCTTAAGGTAAGAAACATAGTAAATTTTAAATTTTCTAAGCTGAAATAATGTAATGAAATTGGAGCATTTTTCCACAAAGAAGAAAATTAATAACAAATGCATATGTGGGGGGAAAATAAAAAAACTGAGACTCCAATTGAAACAAAGTGTAAAGTATCTTATTAAAAGATTTCCTGAAGAAGTATTTAAATAATAAACATTTATGCTTAGTCAATATAAGATAGATATTGAATAAAAACATAACTTTTCTTATAACAAATAAAAAAAATTGGTTTAAAAATATGTGGATTTTGAACCTAAGATTTAGAAGTCAAAGATTACAAGCTCATTATAGATTAAAAAGATTGTATACCAACATTTTAAAACATTTTTTAAGTTATATAAAATAATTAATGCTTTCTAATAGGAATGTTTCAGTGATTTTTTACAACAAATAAAGTGAATTAATTTGTTCAAGTAATAATATTAAAATAAATTTAACTGAAATTATTTAAATCTCAAAAATTATAAAAATATCAATTTGCGAACTTTTGCAAATACATATAAACATTTTTAGATTTATCAATTCAAAATACATTAAAATATTATTTAATGAAGTTGAAATTTTTCAGACTAAAATCTTAAAAAAAATATTTATGACATATATATAAGATAATAACTTTTGAAAATGGAATGTATCTCAAAAAACCAAATAAAAAATATTATTCAAGTCAATTTTCATTCTTTTTAGCATATTAGATATTTTAAATAATATATAAAAAAGATATCATGATAATTTTCTTCACTCTAATTAAAATTTTTAATTTTCATGCAAAATTTTTAAACTTACTTTAGTCGAGCAGTAACTGATGTCGCCATCATTAAATGCAAAATTAAATGTCCAACTTTCAATTTTTGAATTAAAAAACTAAGAATATTTAAGGATATTAATGTAAAATAAACTACATAAATACAAGTTAAAGAGGAAGTTCATATAAAAGTTAATACACAAAACTTATTTTCAGATTATATATAATTAAGCAGAATGTCTGAGAAAATGTACAAAAGAATTTTTAGACTTCCTTTATTTTTACTTTCCCAATTGTTATATTTTATTTTTACAAAAATAGTAACAAAGTAACAATAACAATACTAACTCATAACAATACTTGATACAATAAGATTAGAAACAGCATAATGAAAATTATTTATGTAACAAAATTTAAAGAATTACAGTTTAATTTCTTAGCGTTAAAAGGATACCAAAATGTTTCTCTAGTGTAATGGAGACATTCACAAATGAGTTTTGCTGCTGTTTGAGTACGAATAAGTACATATTCTAATTGTTGGCGTGAAGGTAAAAACCAAGATGAACTTGTACTCTTCAGTTCTCTTAAGAAAGAAAAATACTTTATAACATGCAATATAATGCAGTTTTCAAAATCATAAATAAAAAAAGTATTATTCAAGCAATATTACTTTTTACTTGCTCATACATATAATTTATGTATAACACAATTCCTTTCAAAAACAAAAAGTTATTTTTTGATTAAAAAAATAAAAATAAATCAAAAATTTTAATTACAAAAATTTAATTACTGAACACAATTTCAGATTATTACAATTCATTCCAATTGATTACAATTCATATTATAAAACATAGAAACAAAATTCCAGGTAACTAATTTTTTCATTTTAAATATTGAATAATTTTCAATAATCAATTGTTTTAAAAATGCACTTTCCAAAATAAATTTTAGCCAAATATGACATTTTAAAAATAACCAATATTAACAAAAATAAAAAAAATATAAAGCATAATTAAACACAATTTGAGAAAAAAATTCAATGTTTAAGAGAAAAATTATATCATGCTTATCTCTTTTATTATCCTTTGCAATAATTTTAGTAACATATAAACATAGATGAATTTCTAAAAGTTAACCAAACTTAAAATCAGAACACATAACAAAATTTTAAATTAATTTGAAAAACAGTAAAAAAGCAATACTTGATTTTACATTATTTTAATTGAATAAAATTTTAAATAAACTATAAATATAAATATTTAAACTTACTTTAATAATTTTTCAGCAAGATCTAAATATACTTTAGAAAGATTCACTATAACCATTTTCCTCAGACAGCTACCAACCTATGAAATTTGTATTTTATTGTAGATTTAATAACTCTTTAAAATAAATAAAAAACAAAATAACTGAAAATTATATCTAATTTACTTAATCTTTAAATTTTATTTTCTAAATTATTAGATATAAAATAATAATCTGAACCAATAAAATGTAAAGAAATATAAAAAAATAAATCACTAAGTGAAAAATCAAAAACAATGGCAAAACTTAAATAACAATGCATGTTTAAATAATTTAATTTAAAAATTTTTCAATTAAAAATCTAAAACACTTTTTTTTATTTAATAAGAAAATCTAAAAATGTCTTTAAGAATATCAATTTATTATGTTTATTATAGGAACAATTTATTATGTTCCAAGGATTAATTATTTCAAAAGCACTACACAAAAATGACTACATTTAAGTAATTAAAATTCTTCATATTAATTACTTAAACAATAGTACATATTTTTAAAACTGGTTTATATATATATTTAGCTCTTTTTACTTATTTACAATGAACTTCAAAGATATATAAAAACAATTTCTGTTAAAATAAAAATACTCAAACAAAACTGAATGGACAAAAAAATAGACAGTAAACAAATGCAATTATTTCCATTTATAAATGATTTATTTTTCTCCTCATTATTATCTTTTAAGATTTAATTAAAACTGTTTTTCTCCGATTTAGTTTCAAACTCTAAATTTTAATCATTCAAATTATTCAATTGTTACAAATGTATATTCCAAACTTTTTTTCAATTAATTGTTGCATTTTAATACATTATTGATTGATATTAGGTTGGGGAAAAAGTTATCCATTATTTTTTTGGTAGACGTCTGTAGTGATCGCAATCTTGTGAGGTATCTATCAAACAATTTCAAATTTATGCTCATTGGAAAGGTGACATTTGACACTAAAATATTCTCTATTTTTGTTTGATTCATTCAGTTATGAGTACAAGGTTTTAAAAATAGAAGACAACAAACAGAAAATTCGATACATTTTAGTTTTTCTTTTATAATGGCGAAAACGCTAACCAGGTGGTTAAAATTATGAAAGGTGTTTATCGTCCTATATATGACTGTAACAACCAGTTACGCACAATTTTGGTTTCGTCGATTCCGTTTGGGTATTTGGATGCTAAAGATGCACCTCGCATGGATACAACATCGTCGAGAATGTCTATAAAATATCAAAAATATCAAACTTGACAGCATGTCAGCAGTCATATCTTTGCACAAGACCTAAATATCTACATGAAAACCGTTTTAAACCTTTTTACAAAGCGAATCTGAAAGAAGTTACAAAAAGTTCACGTAAAATTTTCCCCAAACTAATATAAATTTTTGCTTCTTAGAAGCTCAATAAAAACATCATTTAACTTTTAAATTAATGTTAATTTGTTAATTTTCTTTAGAATAATCACAATTTTCAAGTTCATTCATATCTTTTTATTTCCTCTTAATTCATTAAGTAGAGCTTTTCCATTATGATATGGTATATTTTATTTTATATATATATATATATATATATATATATATATATATATATATATATTGTTAACCTAAACATGATTGAAATTTTTGTGTGAGATGATCAGTAAAACATGAAAACTAAGCAACTATTGATTTATATCTTGATTAAATTAAATTTTAATCATCAAATTTTTTGTTCATAAAAAAAATTCACATTTAAAAGCATGGCCATGATATTATTCCTGATCAGTGTTTAAATATTCAAATTATTTCAAAATTAATCATGATTGCTTCAGTGAAGTTGAATGGATAGCATAGAAATTACAAACAAATTTTCTTAAATTTAAAATGCAATAAAGGATTAGAAATTAAAAGTGGGCAAAATATGTATTGCGTTTATTTGTAAAAATAATTCCATCTAAAAAATAGATATATGTTTCCCTATTTTCATCATTATTATGCAAATTTACTTTTAAATAAAACTCAAATTACAATCATGCATTAGTTCTAATTATATTTATAAGCATTTAACACATTTGAAGAAATAAAGCTTAACTTTTGTTGAAAATTTTTTTAAAGTTATGTTTTGAACAAAACACTCAAATATTACAGATGAAGATGAATTCGATTTCTTATTCTTATGGCCATGCATACATTTTTTAAAGAAATATATATGTTTTAATTAATCTTTCTAACTTAAATGAACTATTCAATACTCATTATGGACAGAATCAAACAAAATTAATTATGTATGGAAATGAAATTTTAAAATAATAAATAAGGCTTCTTTAAATCAAGGTAGTGAAATTTAGAGCTGAAGTACAAATTAATATAATAAAAACAGATGTGATACACTCAAATAATAACCAAACTAATAAAAACAAAAGAAACTAATACTACAGGAGAAACTAACATAACCAATAAGAAAAGAAAAGGAAAAAATGACATTATTTTTTATAACATATGATATAAAAATCAAAAATAAACCATAATTACCATAAATTGAAAACTATAAATTTACAGGAGATCATTTTTCTAAAATTATAAATCACATAAAATAACTTGACTAGTTCTTTATAACCATTGTGTAACAAATTACTTTAAAACTCACTCAATACATTATAAAGATAACTGAAACAGACTTTTAAGAATATTACTTAAAAAATAGCTTTTTTATAAACATTGTTATTTTAAGAAATCCAAAAATCAAAAATGAAGAGGGATTAAATTGTAAAATAGGCTAGAAAGGAATAAAATTTTCGATTTTATCCTCATATTGCTCAAAAAGCTTTGCAAGGAAGTTTGATCAATTAAAGAAAATGTAAAAATAACAATGTCCAGCTAATTTCTTTAATGTAGTTATAGAATGAAAAAAATTCAGAACACTATTTCATTTCCAACACCATTACAAAATATTTTCCTCAATGCAGTGTTTTTTCTTAATTACATAATTAGGTTTATATTCAAAAATCATTGATCAAAATGTACTATTTGGCATTTTCCCCTGATATCTATTTGTCATTAATTAAGTATATATTTCTATTTGAATCTAAAACTAAAGCATCCCTAAATATGTAACATTTTATGTGCATATTTATAAAAAAGAAATAAGAAATAGCTTACTCTCTGTAGCAATTGTAAGCACTTATCACAATGCAAAATTCGCCTGTATTTTGCTTGAATGTTTCTAAAAATTTTTATTTCTGTCCATATAGGATGATCTTTAGTCATTACATCAGCTGAATTTGTTAGAAGACTAATTAGATTTGGCAAATCTTCTAAAATAAATTAAATTATATAAATGGTTTTGAAATAATTACATAATACATTATGTAATGTATCCTTTAGTAAAAATAATAAAAACCAATATATAACAATAAATTAAACTATAAATAAATTTTAATAAAATTTCTTTACACATTATTAGTATTTATTAATACATGATATCACTAAATTATAATTTTAAGAAAACAAAAGGAGAACTTACGAAGAGTTGCTCTATCTTTTGTGCCATACTCACACATGTCTTGACATGGAGCTTCCAAATTTAAATTGTTCCACATATTCCTCAAGTTCTACTATCTTTACAGCTTGCAAAATCTATAATATAACCATATATTTTATAAAACTACGATAAAATTATATATTCATCGAATATCTATTTTAAATGATAAACATATCAAGTAAGTGAATTTTATAAACTCATGATCAATGCAAAGAAACACAAATTAAAATAAGGCACTAAACTTTTAGAATATAAACAGAAATTCAACCAAAACATTTTTAACTGTTTATATCATAATAAATCAAATACAGAATTTACAAAAAATTTAATAATTCTTCTTTATAGGCATTACACCCTTAAAGTGATCCTTAGTCTGTGGTACAATCTTTTTCCAGGTAGTCCCTGACTTTAATTCTTCAGTTGGGAGACCTTTAAAATTTTAAGATAATTTAAACCATCATCAAACCCCCTTTTTCTTAATCTACCTCTTTGCCTGTTTCACATGGGCTTCACATGCAAGATCTAGAATGTAATGGACCAAAAATTTTTCTAATTATTTTATGTTAAAAAAACTAATAAGTTTTTTTTTTTTTTTTTTTTTTTTTTTTTTGTAAGTCATCTTGCAGCCATATATTACCAAGGGACAAATAATTTTCTTGGACTCTTTAGTTCAATTGCCCTTGGAATTAATTTATTTTTCAACAGATTCTCCTTCAAAATTTTGCGATTAATTTCTTCTGAAACAGTATTTGAAAATTCTAAATTGTACAAAATTATTAAAAGTTTTTAATTTAAAGTTATCAATTACCAGATGATTATTACCAATCCTGATAATCTTTTTATTTCATGTGTTTTGTTTTTAATTCATTAAGGAAAATGCCAACTGAGCCTGCTACTTCTATTAATTTATTTGTTGTCTTAGTTAACATTCTTTTGTTTCTACTCAGTACTATTATGTCATCAGTAAATGCACAAACCTGAGTGGTTTTACTAGTAATAATGCCTCTGAGATCCAATTTTCAAATAACAAAAGAAAGTATTAAATAAAAAGGTAAAGGCAATAAAGCATAACCCTGTCTGACAAAAGCACTGATATCGAAAATTTCTGAAAAATCATTCTGGATTAGAAAACTTCCTTAAGGTAATTTGATTTAGCTAAACTAATTTGATTAGCATCTTTAGCTCAGATAAAATTTCAATTATTTTGGATCTATCTACCTCATCAAAAAGTGGTTTGGATATCATAACAAATCCCAATTGATATTATATTCATAAAAATTCTCAACAATGTTTTTAACCAAATGAATTTTTTGTTTCTGTACATAAATTTTAATTAGATTTTCTCATTCCTAATTTCAGCCATAAATTTTAATATTTTCTAATTTCATTTTGTATTTGCTCTTTTTAATTTTTATGCATCCATTGGAATTTGATTTTTCCATCTGCTTATAAATCCTAATATTTTAGTGTTATACCTTTATATTTTTACTATTAATCAATATTAAATTACTTAATTATGATTCATCTTTATTGAAATAAATATTTATTCCATATGATTATTTCTGCTGAGCAATTTTTATTTTGGTTAACAATAAACACTTGCTACAAGGATTATGTGAAAATTATGCTAAATAATTAAAAAATAAAATATAAAATGCTACAAGAATAAAAATGTTTGGAAGAGCAATATAATTCAAATGGCTAAATTATAACCAATTAGTTGAAAATCAAATCAAATTACTTGTGCATAAACTCTAAATCAGTTAAAGATAAAGTCTCCAAGCATATATGTTAAAAAAATAGTTTTAATATAATAAAAAATCAAAATTCAATATGAAAATATAGTCATCCTCACACTGTATTTGGAACATTTAAATTTTAGATAAATACAAAATTGTCTGAATTCCTTTAATGAATTTGCATTCAGTAGAAAAGTTTCCTAACATAAAAGATTACATAACATAAAAGATGATTACAAAAGAATTTATAATTAGAACAATAGCACTTCACACGAAAGCATTCACAGTATGCTTCATAACAAAATATAAAAAAAGAATTAAATCTACCATATGATACAAGTGCTAAATGAACAAAACAAGAAGATAACATGGGTTCTTTCTTCTGATAAAATTCAATGTGCAACTTAGTCATTTGGAATTCTATGTCAAGGTTAGATGTGCACAAAGCTTGAAACTTATAAGATATTTTTAAAAATTAGTAGAAATATTTTAATGTTATGACTGAAAATAGTTTATGATGTAAGAATAAGTATATTTAAATACCAAACTTGAATTTTCAATTTGATAAGTAAGGATAGGGAAATGCTCAAAATCGCAATTTTCAAAAGCCGAAAATCATGCAAGACAGATAAATTTAAAGGTGAAAATTATGCAACTTTTAAGAAAGAAAAATGCTTGACTTCTCTTTTCCAGAAAATCATTGGGCCTAAAAACAACAAATCGTACCAAACCAGCATTGAGTTCTAGGATTTTACCAAAGAGAGAAATGGTACATATTGGTATTTAAGATAAAATATTTTTTTCAGTTTCAGGGGAAAGCTCCCAAAATGAGTAATCTATAACCAATATTGTTTTACATCACAAATTGCAAAAATTTAAACAATGAACACAATAGTCTAATATAAAATATAATCATAATTATGAAATATGTTGTTACTTATCTCTCTGATATAGGAAAGCCTATACCAGGTTCAATAGACCTTGACGTGCCAGATCCCCACAGACCAGATCCTGCTCATCCCAGAGCTGTCTCCAGGAGGCACAAGACAATCAAGAAGGTGGACAGAATTGGCAGGGAGGGAACAAGAACAATGAGAGAAAGTTTTCCTTTCATTCAAGAAACTCAAACATTTCAGATGGCTACTTCTAAACTTCACCATTAGCGTTTGAAGAGACCTGTGGCCACTACATGACAGGAACAGACCAGGATATTTGGCAGCATACCAGTGGCGAACTGGCGGAAGACGCCATGTAGAGAGCAAATGCTCTTTGTTTAAGGAGAGGATTTCTGAGGGAGTAAGCTCATTTGAATTGTTTATTGGAAGATTGAACCATTCTTGGCAAGCACATCCGCTAACTTGTTGCCATACGCTCCAACATGCTATGGAATCCACTAAAAACATACAGGAGTTTTCAGGTCAATCTCGCAGAGAAGCTGATAAATAATTTGGTCTCGGATATTAAATATTTTTGGCCAGTTTTTAAAATACTAAATAGCACTCTTGTTATCAGTTAAAATGCTAATGCAATTTCTATCAGTGGTTAGGGAATAATTAAGAGCTGTGCCAATAGCTATGATCATCAATTTAAAGACTGAGCAATAGTCAGGGTTTCAAATAATGAGTATACTTTCGTCTTCAAGATTCTTAACGAAAATACCACTCTCGGTCCTACCGTCTAGAAATTATGAAATATTATAAATATAAAACATTAATTTTAAATTATTCTGATTCAAAATTTTAGATTTATTTTGGCTGTTAAAAATAAAATCAAAATTTAATTAATTTTAAAAATGAAATAATTTTTAAATAAAATGAAAATGAATATAAGAATGAAATAATAAATTAATAAACTTCAAAAATGAATGAACGATGAATGAATGAATGATTTCAAAAAAATAATATATGGAAAGTACAAAACTGGTTACTTTTAAATGTTGTTAATTTTTCCTTTGAAATTAATCCAAAAAAATAATTTTACACCACTATGTTTTACACGCTTTAAAAATAATATTTTTGTTTATGTTTGAGAGTAAATAGTAATTTATAAGAAACAACATGCCAACAACCTTAAAGTAAATGTAAATGTTTGAAACATAAATGAAATAAAATAAGATAAGTATTCCACTGATACGAATGATGCTCTCGAGAAATATCGTATAGATTAATTTCATGAAGGCCTAATAAGTGCTAAAATTTCATTCACTCTGAACTTGCAGTACAGATAAAAGTTGAAAATTATTGATTCTTCTCAGATTTATGTGATCTTTCGGAATTGGAGGTGCATTTTAATTCAGTTGGTAAGATATGGCTCTGCGTTTTTGTGCGCGGAAACTCATTTGAGTAGGTTTGATTCGTACTTGATGAACTATAAGTAAACAAATATTTTTCCAGTTAGAATGCAAGTATGAAAAGCGATAAATTGTTTTTATCTTCCATTTTCAGCAAACATGGTTATAAAGTATTAGTTATTTCAATTATTATTAATATATTACTTTACAAATTAGATATTAGTCTATAATCCTTAGTTTTATTTTAGGCAAAACTTGTTGTAATGATTGAGATAATTGAACAAAACGAATTCTCAAGAACACTTAAAACTTTTTTATAATACTGAAAAAATACCAATGGAATATTATATGCAACCAACAGAGAGATTAGTGCAGTTTATGAATTTAACATATAATTTTGTTGTGAAAGAATTTTTTGAGTTAAGTAAATTAATAATATCCGATAAAAAAAAAGTGGATGTAAAGCAGAAGTATGGTTTGTTTTCGACATTAATAAAGTTGAAATTAATTAACGAAAATTAGAAATGTAATTGTTAAAATATCAATAACAAAAAAACTCTTAAATGCTTTCATCAAACGGTTAATTCAAACTACATTACCTTTTATAACAACCCTTTGTTATTTAAGTTACTGAAATTGTTCGTAAGTAATAGAGCAGGCTTTAAAGTTCATTATAATTTATGTTTTAAGTGTCCTTTACCAACTTGTAATGTTAAAAGATGTAAAAATACTTTTATGAAAACATTACATAATAAATTACTGATTACTTTATTTTCCCTGACTATAGGGTCAATTGGAAAAGATACTTGTAAAGTTAAAGAATAGAACAGAATTAATGTGCCGTAAAATTGTAGAACATTTAAAAGAAAGATAAAAATTGAGTCAGGCTATTATCTTTGTTATAGCTTCTTTTCTGCACATTGTAATCCCCACAGGCCGAAGATGTGCCACGAATCATTCATGCCCTGTATGCGGCAAGATTTATGTTAATGAAAGATCTCTGAGGAAACATATTGCTGAGCCTCCAGAAGCTTTTGGTATTAGCACACCACTTCAAATGTGGCACTGTATCATGTGACAGAGTGCCTTCACACAAGGGATACATTCACAATTTTCCAACAAGACAAATTAAGATATTAACATTAAAATCGTAAATTGCTAAGATAATTACATCTTAGCAATTTATGATTTTAATGTTAATTATTAATCAGATTTCATATGCTAAAAAATGTTAATTTAATTCTAGATAGTAACAGATTATTAATTGTTTTAAATTAACTTTTAAATTTAAGATGTCTTATTTCTTTATTCGAATATTTCTAATACATTTCTTAATTTTATTAATTTATTCTAATATTTCAATGAAAAATTTTTTAACTATGTCATTTCTTCAATTATTT
Source organism: Latrodectus geometricus (assembly GCA_026290005.1). NCBI lineage: Eukaryota > Metazoa > Arthropoda > Arachnida > Araneae > Theridiidae > Latrodectus > Latrodectus geometricus. Next base: position 89,644 of record JAPDSC010100410.1, on the reverse strand, counting down.
TATAATTCATATTAACTACAGTAATGATTTATATGTTATTATGACCCTGTTCAGTTTCGAAAATATTGTTGCAATAATCGCAGCATGTCCACACAGTAAACGATAAAACTGTAGTTGAAACTTCAGCTATTAGTACAATTGAAAATAAATTTAAGAAAGAACTGTTATATTCAGTAATTTAAATTTCAGTTTTGATGTACAGGGATTATACAAAGTAATGGAAAACCTATGAAACAGAAATGTTTTGTACCTAATCTGGCAAAGGCGAGTAGCCTTAAAAGCACTTGAATCATCTTTGAAATGGACATATATAAGTTCTGTATGGTGATAAGTTAGATGTTGATGCATTCCTCATACTGAAACTGCTTTACTGCAGGAGAAACTCACGTGGAAGATGATAGGATCAATTCTCTTTCAAAACAAATTTCAGTTATTCTTTGATGTTTAAATCCAGTGATTGGACAACTCACGGAATCTAAGTCCTCATGTTCACGAAATCATGATTGAATGGTTCGATTGCGGTGAATCGGAGAATTATCATTTGGATAGGAGCACTCTCCCGGCGGAAATATTTTTTGCTCTTTATAATGTAGTTAGTTGTCCAAAAGAGTGATTTAGTTAGTGCTAGTAACCGGTCCATGTTAAGTGAGAGGGGATCTATACTCCAAACCATGAGATGAGGCCCCAAACCATTAAGAAACTACCTCTTGCTTCATTCTAGTAAGGAGACAGTCTGGATTATATTCTTTTGCACAAGATATTTGTCACATATAAATCCGCCTGGTGGTGAGGAATAAAGAAAAATTTGATTCATCGGAAAAGAAAAAAAAACGTTTTCCAGGTTTTATGGTCCTTGCTTTTTTGTCTCGTCAATTCCTATTTACATTAATTACAAGGTGTTTTGCTTGACAATCTTCTCCAAATATTTTGTTTAGATTGTTCTCTTCATCAGATAATATGAGTTGATAGTGTGTAAATGTCCATTCAGCTCAGTAATCCCTATAACATCACGATATTTCTTCTTGTGGTCACAGTCTTCATTAATATCTGCCTGTTCTTAAATTGAGTTTTGACTTTTTTCCTAGTTCTATTTCCCAGATGTTGTTTTGCCATGATCATTGTATACTATCATAAACTTCTTCATAGTTTCTATTAATACCCCTAACTGTTTACTGTGGTTACCAATACACAAACCATACGTACTGTAACAATAAGTCCTCTTCGGAAATCGGACATATGTCACATTTTACTTCACCCTTAACGAAATTACGATAACAATGATGTGTGAAACCTTCAAACTATAAGAGCAACAAGTGAAGTACTAAAAATTGGTAGTCACGTATTTAATTTAATCTTGTATCATCACATTTGTAATTCACTGTTTTCAGCAAGACGTTTTCATTGCTTTGAACAACCCCTGTAAATATGAGAATTTGTTTGCTTGAGGATTATTTGATGCTGTTGGTCACTTACACATATGTATAGGCCTTATGTGTAAATTGATTTAGGATTTCAGTAGGTAAAAAAAATGTGATAATAGGTTTAATAATTTTGCTAAGGTTGAAATTTCATTATTTTTAAAAGATTTGTAGTTTATCAAGAATTTGAGTTTATTGTTGCTGACTTAATTATTCTGGGGTTTATCCCCAAGTAAATATTTAAGACTTCTAATATAAATTTAGCACGTAACTTGTGGTTCGTTCAATAATAAACTGAATGTTCTATGAATGATAAAAAAAATAGTTCTATCATTTATTGGGGCAGAAAGAATGTATTCATTGCATTCTTTCTGCCCAATATTATTTTGAGTTATTCTTCAAAATAATATTCTTGAATTTTTGTCAAGTGATAGTGTTACAGAACCAGATAATCAAAAAACTCATAGTAAGTTAATAATTGATAATTATTTAAATAGCCCTATATGGATAGCCCTATAAGGAAATATAGAGAATAGTAAAGCCTTGCGTTATTGAGCCCGAAATCTGATTAAGCAAAATTATCTGAAAAATATTTTGTCCAAATTCATTTAAAGAACCCAGCCAGTGGAAATGGAAACCAGAAAATTTATATTGCTTACAATTCCACTTAATGAAAAAGCCAGTTGTTTGCATGAGTCTGCAAGTATATATGGCTGATAAGTTAAAATTTACTTTGATCTCTAAATCTGTGTAAAGGTTCATTGATGAATTTAAGAGATACGATCACACGAGAGAAGCGAGTTTTGAGGCAGAATTAGTTTTCCACTTTATATGCTCTCGATAGTATCTATAATCTTGAACAGATGTCCGTAGCTCCTTATTGCTTTCAACGCTTCGAGTCAGACAATGAATAGAACTTCTTTCATTACAATGCAACTTAAAGAAGGAGCGGTTCAAGGGGTTCAATGATTTCTATCATGATGTGACTCTGCAAATACCTATTCATATTTATGGCAGACCATTCATATTTATTGCAGGAAAGATGTATCTGATAATTTGAATCCACACCTCATACAATGAAGTTTACATGGATAAATCCGTAGTAACCGTGAATTAAGTATGAAAACTTTAGAACCTGGGATAAGTAATTATAGCACTGTGAGAACACCTTTTTTAGTGATACGAATGCTAATTCAACTCACTCGCAGAGGATTAAAGGCACAATTTTCCTCTTGTAAGTCCCATTGTCAAAGAAGATTTTTAGGTTAACGGTGTTATTCGAATGCATGGAAAAACAACAATATCTTTCTTCAAATGTTTAATCGAATTGGGATAAGATTACTTTAGTGATGTAGTAGTTAACCTCTGTTGTTCTTAACTTCTGGAAGCAACAACAACTATTTAAATTTTTTGTGTCCCTTGGACGAATGTCATTTGGAATTCCACTATTTTACATTAAAATTTCCAAAATCATCATATCCATAGTAAACGAACAGTATTATTTAACATCGTAGAACTTTTTGACTGCTTGAACATTCTGAACTTGTGATATGTATGACCAAACTATTTATGTAATAATAATGACTTTTGAATCTTCAATAACATCTAATGCATCTACATCTGTTATTTGAGGTAGTAAATACAAAGAAGTGTGAGGACTTGAATGCCTTGCAACCATTCAATGAAATTAGATTAACCGATAATGTTTAGATTGTAAACTTAACAAGAGACATCTTGCATTTTTTTTTTAATGTGGCAAGAGTCGTTACATTGAAATCGAGCATTCATCTGTTGCCATAACAGAATGTTGTCCAACAATGCAATTGGACAACATTCTGTTATGACCCTTGAGCAACTACATATTTATCCTCGTAAGACACATGTCTGATCAGAACATCCTTTCACTTTTTTATGCTACTTTTGTTTTATATTTATGCCCCACTAGTTAAAAAATAAAGGGTAAAATAACAAAATATCAAAATAGTTGTCACTTATAAATACTACGGTTCTTGAGTGACAAAGAAATATGTGCTTATGATCATTGGATAGCACACTACCACCAAATGTCAAATTCAAGTCTTTTCGCATAAGAGGAACATATATTATACTGGACGTGAAGTTATAAAAATGTTTTACTGAAGGTGAAAATATCTGATTTTTCTGATGCATTCTCGGATATAGTAATATTGGACAAGTGCACTTAATCAATTCGCGCTGTATGAATTTTTATAATTTGCAAGATATTTAGTAGTAAATAAGTATTATCTTGTCTTAATTGACTTTTTTTCTTGTATCTTTTTTAGATTTCGAGATATGATCAATAATTTCCAAATTTTACCACTAGTAATTCTTCAAAAATTCAAGTTTAGCAACAACTAGATATCTTTTTCATGATTATACCTGACGGCGTTGTAAAATAATGAAGATTACTCAGAACTTCTATGGGATTTTTAAGAGGCAATTTTATATAAATAGATGTATACTTATTTTATTTGGATTATTTTTTCTTTAATTTGATTTTCAAATTGATGTTTCACACTTCCTATTCACAGTACAAATAGTCTCCATTTAATACAAATATTTCAAATAAGTAAAATAAAGAACACAAGAATAAATATCTGTTATTTTTTATTGGAAATTAAAATCACATTTTTTATAAAAATAAAAATATAATTTATAGTTTAATATCTGGTATTGGTAAATATACCAATACCAGTTATTAAACTATAAATTATATTTTTAGCCTTGGCAAACACTTTTAAGCGTTTAATTTTTGTGTAGTTCATATCACTGAATTTTTCTCCTGTTTTTACAATTCGTTCGTAGCAACTAGTACCATTTTTAATTAAAAATAAAAATGATTCAAAGTTTCTTTTTTCGATTTGAAAGATATGGCACTTCTTCTTAAGTATTTTGTAACAAGTTCTAAATCCAAAATAACCTAGCTTCCTCTATTAGGATCACCCACTTTCTTTATATAGACCCCTTATGGAGCTAAGTTGTAAATCTTTAGTATCAAGAGTTCTTAAAGTGATTATTCGAGTAAGGTCAAGGGCATCCCATTCATATACAATATGATGCGCTGTTTCTTCACTCTTGTTGGCTTTTCTAGATACAAAATTACATAATAAAGAACCACCCTCAGAAAAGAAAATTTCATAAAACTGAAATATGAAAACTTGTCAAAATATAATTGAAAGAAAAAAAATAATTGGAATTTTAATATCATGAACTTTATCATATAAATAAGCTATTTATTAGGCATATTCTTTTTTCAGAGCACATAAATAATTAGGTTCTTAAAGTACCATATAAGTGTTAAATATGATCCTAGAAAAAATTAATAAAGTAATAAGTTGGTATTTAAGTACATAATTACATTTAATTGCTCAGAGCGTGAGTAAATCTAAATAATAGGAGTCAAAACTTTGGAAGCCTTGGTCTAAAATATATAATTAATTTTGCATTAAAAATTACAATGATTTCGGCTTTAAATTTTTTCACCTGTTGATTAAATTAATTGTATTTTTGTATTTGAGAGAGTCCCTACCTTATCAAGAAAAGAAGACAATGATGAGAAAAGGAAAATGTCAAAACTAGCCTGGATGCTTAAAAATATTAATAATTTATGCCAATTTCTAAAAATCATTTAAATGTGTTGATAGTCTAATAAAAATTCACTTTTAATGTAAAGCGTAAAAGCGAAAGAGGTGGAAAATTTCCCAGAGAAGAGAAAGGTTTTTGTCTCAAGCTTTGTCATTCTCGTGAGAAAATTCCCTTTGAAACGTGTTTCTCATTAACGGTTCCCATAATATTTGTGTCCAGCCGTAGATTGACCTCTAACGAAAGGGGGAATTTCCTTCTCAAAACAGCACTGCAACCTTCAGAGTAGAAACAGTCTTCCAGGACTCGAAATGCGATACAGCTGAAGGGAATCGCAAAGTAATCACTTCCAAATTCTAAGAAAATACTTTGTTTTCGTTTTTTTACTACCGCTTATACCATTTGTATATGTTACCGTGAAAGTCCGAAATCTGGAGAATGTCGACATTCGCTGGTGAATGTCAACATTCACGTAGTCGCTTGGTGTATGTCCGAAATATTTGCTAGATATCCTCATTTCTCACTTACACCGGCAAATGTCGACATCCACAATGCACTAATGGTGAATCTTGAATATGCGTTTCATCTCTCCGTATCCGGAGAGGAGAAATGCAGATTTGCATTTTCTTATCTCAATATTTCAGGCGTGAAAAACGTCACATGTGTGACGTAACTTATCGCCTCTCTTAGAAAGGAGGAGTGACCAATCACGGTGAGTAGAGGAAGTGTAGAGGATTTTTAACCCGCGGGACAAACCTGACAACAAACAAATTAAAAACAAATTAAATGCTCTAGGCCGCACCTCTTTGTTGACGTTGCCTTCTGTTATCTCCTTTTCGAGCTCTTTAATCATCTTTTCAAATTCCACCAAAGCTTGTCTGTGATTGTCGACATATACCGGCGATGGTCCGAAAGTGCAAGAAATGTAATCAATTGTACGGTCTTTCACCAATGTTTTTGGTATGTGTTGACATTCACCGGTGAATGTCGACATTCTCTGATTTCGGTCTTTCACGGTAACATATACATCAGGGGTGGCCAAACTTTCGGGATCCAGGATCTACCCCATATTTAAAAAATCGAAGGTGGTCTACCAATGGCAGAGCTAAATTAACGTACATATTTATTTTCGGTAACAAAAAAATATGGTAAATTATGTAATTTTTCTAAAAAAAACTTAATGTTTACAAAATAAAAATTTACTGACGAAAATAATCAAAGTATTCATATATCAAAAACTGTCCATCCTATTCACTTCGTTTAGTTGAAATTTGGCTCTGTATATCTGCAACACGTTTATCATATTGTGGCTGGTACGAGCTTATTGCAATGCATAAACACGAAATTAAATGCTCATCTGTTAAATGTGACCAATGTTTATTTTTTGTTCATGGTTGAAAAAGCAGCTTCGCAAAGATACTTCGATCCAAAGTATGATTTCAAATACACAATCAATTTGTAAATATTTGGAAACGTTTCCTCGGAAATTAATTTCCAAAAATCAGTATCGCTAAATATGTTCTGGATTTAAGAAATATATCGCATCTTAATTTAATAATTTCTTCCTTGACCGTGACTGATGTGATATCTATTAAATGTCCTATTTTTTCAGATACTCCTCAATGTTGATATTTTTATTAAATGGGGAAATATCATAAAATTGAGTGTTTCTTTCAACCTAATTAAATCAGTGAATCTTCTTTCAAATTCTTCAAAAAAAAAAAAAAAATAAATAAATAAAAATAAAAAAAAATAAAATAAAATAAAATAAAATAAAGTAAAATAAATAAAAAAAAAATAAAAATATTAAGCGAAGTATTAAGCTCGGTTTGGATTATGGATGCAGTCTTCCTCCATGTTTTTGAAGTTTCTAAATTCATGTTTTCTTAATTAAGATGCATACCTTTCTATAGTTTTTTTTTTTTTGAATGTTTTAATCGCGCTCATCATATCCGTTTTAGGTTTTATATATAAATCGTAAACCTTTAATCATAAATCTTTAAATTGTAATCTTTGCACGGTTTGTTTTGGGTTTTAAAGCGTAGACTTGTAAATTTTTATTTTAAATAATTCATTGATTCTATGTCATAAGTCATAAATTAAATTTTAATACCCGAGGTCATTATCGGAATGGTCGCGTGGACTACCTAAAATGTCTTCGCGGTCTACCAGTCGATCGCGGTCGACGTCTTAGCCACCCCTGCTATATACATTTCCACGTTTCCAATTTTTTATAGCTATATATAGTTATTGGAAATTTAAATTATGTGCCCTAATTTTCGTTTTTAGCAAATACTTTATTCGTTAAAAACAATGATTAAATTTTTTCCATTTGAAAATCTTGACTTTTGACACTGGAAAATTATCGAGTAAATTTTATTTTCCCTATCAGTCACGTATTCTTTACATTTGCTTATTTAATACCAACTTTAACCAGCATAAATATTTATTAACATGCATGTATAGTTTTGAAATTTAAAATCGAATTGCTTATTACTTAAAATTATTTATTTGAAATCAAGTTATTTTGAATCGAGTGTTTTCAGAAATAATTTTTATTTGGTTTGTAATTTTATTACTATTAATACTTGTGTTGAAAAATTATGTTTTGGAAAGTTAAAAATAATATATTAAATGTTTTTTTATACACTTAAGTACTCATAAAATGTTTCTAGATTTATAGTTAATTTTTAATTAATTATTTCAATTTATATAAAAAAGCATGTTTTAAATTATAATTATTTTGAGAAATATAATAAAATCAAACATGTTTATATTATTTAGCATTGCAAAAAATAAAAATATCTTTAAATATTATCTTAAAAATATTTAAAAATTTTTTTAATGAAAAAGTTGATGAACTATTTTTCATTGAATGAATATTGAATGAAAAAGAAAATAAACCATTGTGTAAAATAGAAAGTTTTCAACAATTTCGAATAAAAATAAGCTCTTATTCTAATAAAGAAAATAAAATTTTCATTTGTAAAGTGACCGATTAAATGAGAATGCATGCAATATAATTAATATAACTGATTATTATTGCTATTAATAGTATCTTATAAGTTATATAAAGATCTACTAGATCTATTATTTTTAATATATATTAAAATGTTTTTGTAGTTTAAAAATTGTTTTTAAAACAATTTATATTATATATAGTAATTGTTTTTATAACAATTATATATTAAAACAAATATATTATATTATATTAAAAATTATTTATTCTACATATATAAATAATTTTTACAACTAATTCTTAATTATCGAAGTCAGATTATTCTATTGATACATTTCTAAATCCAGTTCTAGTTTTGATTTTTTAACTAGATTTTTTGTCTCAAATTTTAAATGTAACTCGAGTTTTTAAAGTTATCTATGTTTTAGATTACTTTAAAGTATGTAATTTATATTGTTATTTGTATTATATACTTATTATAAGCTTATTCTATATATTATATTATTATCTTTTGCGTCGGAGGAGCTCCAAAATAGGTACCATAAGAGCTCTATTATGCTCATTACGTCACTGAGTTGGAAATCAGTACTCTTCAACTAAAAATTGATATTTTACGCTTCACCTTCAAGTGTCTCATCCCTGATATCGTATCACAATACAATAAATTTATGCATCAAAAAAGGTAAATATATCATTCAAAAATATTTTAAACTTTGCATAATTGATTTACTTAAATAATCCATATTTACTTTTCTTCAAATAAAAATTTATAATAGTTATTGCAGCATAACGTAAATATTGTTTTTACTGTATTCGAAGATGAAATGGTTTTTAGTTATTGTGTTGGAAGACGTTCAATTCGTGATTACAATATACGTGAAAGTAAGTATATTAATTCATTTAAACTCCTTTACAGCAATGTTTATCATAAATAAATTAATATATTCTATTCAATACTAATTTAAACACAAAAATGGTTTAAACTAATATAATTTTATCTCACTTAAAAATGTATTTTAATGTGAGAACATATTGCAAGCAAGTCAATTAACTTTCGCAATTCATTGCTTCCTGCAAAAAAATGCTTAACAAGCTTTGGAAGAGGGGTAAAAAAATACTTTTTAGTTAATATAACAGTATTTATATTACCCTTAACGATATTTATTATTTATTAAACTTTGTTCAAATTCTTCTTTTGCATTACAGAATGAGTGCTTTGGTGTGGATTTGCTAAAAACAAATCCAAGCAAATTCTTAATTTCTTTCAGTTACGGTTAATTTAAAACTATGAGTTACTATTTAATATTGAAATCGCGACTCTTCATCAGCATTAAAATGCATTCTGATAAGTAGCCAATCGGGAAAATCGAAAACATATTCGCTATAATGGAAAAATGCCCTTACAATTTTTTTAAAATTGGTAAATATCGTTTGCTTTTAAAATGCTGTTGGAATGTTAAGAGGAGGGGGTATCCAATGCCATATGCTTTTTCTCTATCATTACGCATGGATGGCAATTTTAATAGGGTGAAAGATGCTTCCAAACCAAACACCTCCGTTCTTAAAGGGAGCACACTTCCGTTATGATGAGCATCGCAGCATAGGTAGCGTTACAGTGAATACATATAAGCGTTAATTGAAGTATTAATTTATTACACACACCGCAATTAAAATTTTTAATTGAAAAATAACTTATGTTTTTAGTTAAGATGGACTGAGCAATTTGATGTAAGTTTTTTTCCACCCAGGGTACCCATTGTCAGTTTAAAACAAGACAAACAGAATAAAAATTTTATTGTTTTAGGTAAACTTATTTTCGTTTTAGATACATTTAATAAAGCATTATTTATATATATAAGACAAAAATTATGCTGCTTAACTTTTATTTTTAAAAAGAAAAACATAAATGGTCAGATGAATTGCTTTTATTCTAACTTAATGATAAACTATTCAAGTATCCTTAGAATTTTTAAAAATATTCCAGATTATAAGATTAGTGCTTTTGAAACAACTAAATGTTCTATTAATAAAATGTGATTTTACGATCATTAATGAAATTATTCATTAAACTATAATATAATAATAGTATTACAATTCATAAATGTTTTATTAAATTGTGCGTATTATTGAGTACATAGTGGTTAATTAAACTTCGAAAATTAGCTTCTAACTGATTTACATGAAATGCTGATTTTATATAAAAGAAATGATATATATGTATCTCATTTCCAAATCAAACCGTATGACCAGCGAAAGACTGTAAGTTATTACTTCTGAAAAGTTATGAAGAAAAAACTTAGCTTTCTCCAAAATTTTAAAATTTAAACACGTATGTCCGTTTTGTTGTTTCAAGATGCCGCTTTACGGCGCCACATTTTACAGGAAGCGGCGACTTCCTATGCGCATGCGCGGCAAACGTTTCTATTTCGAATCTTCCCGTTCCTCGTGAAATGAAGAAAATCAAGAGAACTGAAGAGTAAGGGAGGAATACTTCTTCGGAAGAGGCTCGTTTGAATCTTTTTCTCCCTATCTGGGTGTGTGTTTATGTTGCTTTCTCTGGCTGGAGGATCGTAAAGTAAAACTTTTCAAACATGGGTCTTACTGGATGCTACGCTTGTATGAAATATTTGGTAGTGATTTTCAATCTTATATTCTGGGTGAGTAAAATTATTTATTCATTTGATGGGTGTTTACATTTTGGTGATGGGTGTTTTTCGCGCCAAGTGCTTTATGTGTGAGAACGGAGGACTTGCATATGGACGCCACGTGCCGCGGATGGTATTTGTTAAGCGAATGAGTGTGTTTATGTTGCTTGCCTGACAATTTTATGAGCCAGGAGTTTGGGCAGGAAGTTAAGGCGCTATAAATCACCATTTCCCGTCGTTTCTTTCGGGCCAGTAAAAGCGCGCTCTCGTTTTCAAATTAGGATTGAGACTAACATTCTTAAAATATTTCCTAAATTCAATTCAAATGGTCATTTAAGTGGATTTGCTTTTTCTATAACTTCAGATTTTATTTAATTATTTTTTATAATTTTTAAGTCTTTTTAACTAGTTTTATTAACTTGCTTTTTTATATTTTTAATTTGTTTTTCTTATTTCTAATTTTTTTTGTATGGATAGAATAGCATTTTTTAAACAAAAACATTATTTTTCAGGCATGAAATTTTTAAACTATTTTAATAATTCTTTATCATTCTTTAACTTCTTAATACTTCCATATTATTTCATTTTAATTTATTAAATTCTTTAAGATGTCCTCTAACTCTGGTCACTTGATTACTTAACATGATCTTCTTCTTTTGCACCTTATAACGTATTAAAATATTTTTTATTAATCGAGTTCTTTTGCTCTTGTAAATATTTCAAAGATTTTTTTGTTAACTTATCTACTTTTATGCCTATTGTTTGCACTTTTTTTATAACCGTAATTTCTTTTGTATGAAGAAAAAGATGCTTTTTATGGAACTATCGTTATTTTTTGAATTTGAATCAAAGATTATATTTGGCGCCATTAACACATTCCATAACGGAAAAATACCGCTTCTTCATTTCCTTTTAAGAAAAATACGAAAGGAAGAAACAATTTAAGACGTAGCCAATTCGTCATAAATGTCTGCGAAAAACGTTAAATTAATTTTTACATCAAAATTAATTTGAAAATTGTTTTTCTTTTAAAATTGCCTGTGCAGTTGAAAGTTAATATTTTGAAATTATGTTGAAGACAATGATCAAGTTTATATCCTTAATGGATAACAATGCTTTTAATTTACTATTCTTAGTATAAGCATGCGAATTAATGGTATAGAATGTTCTAGCCTGCTTGTTTTTAAAGTAAATTTATGTTGGGATATTTTCCCCGTATGATATCTTAAAAGATTCAAGGTGTATCTCTTACAGTAAAATATTTTGTGCTTTTAATCTCGAAAATGATTTTAATTAAAATAGTTTATTAATTAATGAAAAAATCAGTTTTTTTTTTCATTTAGTAACCAAATAAACTCGTAAAAATAAACAGTTATAAAGGTTTTTCTGGAAGGAATAAACAGAAAGGAGCATCATATCTACAAATCAACCTCTTGCCCTCATTAATTGACACTAAAATATTATAAACACAGCTCAAAAATAATGTTTTATTTTTTGTTTATGACAAAGTTCTTAAATCTTGTGCGATAAAAATGATTAATATCTTACATATACATAATATTTCGTAAAATATTAAATTGTAATTCAGATCTATTTATTTAAGCATGCTTTCACACAAGAAGTGAATGATAAATTATTTCACTATATTTAAAATTACTTTTTATTAAACTATTTTATTATTTCTTTGTTTATTTTTTCAACTCACTAATATTCTCTTTTCTCTATCTTTATTTTTAATTCCTTTTATAAAATATTTTTGTTGTAAAGTTATTTTTGCTTCTAATGGTAGATTTGAAGGCATTTGTAGTCAGAATGACAAACGAAACTAGAGCAAGTTATAAAGTAAATTGTAATATTTTTTGTGTTGAGTTGATTTCTATTGATTTAACGAGAAAGAAATTTAAAAAAATGACTGTTTTGTCACTGTATAAAAAAATTTCTATATTGTTCACGATTGTGAGTTTAAGGTTTTTGTCACAAAAGTAAATACTAAGTAAAAGTATATTTACAATCAAAATGCGTTTACACAAATTACTAATAATAAAATATTAGCTTTTAGTCTGCACCAAAATGATTCTTTATCTCTAAAATATGGTTACCACACGCCATATATATTATTTTTTAAAAGTTTATAATTTTGTTAATATAGTTTCTATCTACTATTTGAATTAAGATGTGCATTTAATTTATTTTGATTAATTTGTTTTTATGATGAATGCAGACTTTGTTATGGTAAGATATTCTTATGAGCAAGTTATTTTTTTTTCCATGAAAGATGTTTGTTCTGGGAATTAATGAATCAGCTTTTACGCCAAGGCCTTGCATGTCATTGATAGTAGTCAGTTTATGGGGAAACACCGAAACATTTTACTAATGACAATAAGCATATAAATGTAATCTTTTTATTTGAAATTTTTCCTATGATTAAATTATAATACAATATGATTAAGTCTTATACTTTCATTAATATCTCAAAATAATGAAAAATGGGTCCAAAATCTATTAGCTAAAATCTAAAAATCGGATATAAGATTAAAATCAAAATGATAAATAAGCAAAAATATGTTGACTATTTGAAAATTTAGTTGTGAATTTCTTTTTCCTCATCTTATAAATTCTATGTATTCGATGTTCCTAAATAGGAGGACAATATCTACGTATACAGTAAGTTTTAAAATATTTTTAAAAGCATAGAACAATAATAGCAAAAATATTCGTATAATTAAATTTAATTCAATAAGTTGTCTCACTATAGAACATTTTAATTGGAGTTACGTAATATATATTACAATATACGGGCGTAAGCAGTAAAGTGAAACTATTGCAAGAAACAGGGTTTCCAAGCAATAAAATAGAAATGTAATTTTTTTTATTCAAATGTGAAATATTTTCATGAAGTGCTTAAAATGATTATCGTCATTGAAACTAAATATGAAATATTTAATTCTATGATATATTATACGTATAATGAACTTAAAAAAAAAAAAACACTACACTCAGTATAATTCATAAACTGTTATGATTCATCACAATCTCCGATAAAGCTCACTGAATATCATTTCTATAAATGAATATTCTGAATAAAGCGTTATCTTGCGCCTTTGAAATAAACTAATGTGCAAAATATAATGCATGTTTTTATATTCTTAATCATTTTTTATATGAAAAAAAATTCTTTTATTCTTTAACTGATTTTTGCCGTCAGTTAATTAGTTTTCAGTTATTTAGCTGATGACATCTGAATAACAGTTAAAGTTAATCTTTTCCATTTAAGTTTTGATGAATGGTCAAGATTTGACTTTTCCGGTACATTAAAAGTAAAATTTTCCTTCACAAAAAATGGAATAAGTTAGACAAGTTATTTGTGGTTTCTTTTCGAATCGCTTTTAATTGCTGCAACGGGAGGACTGAGTAACTTTGGGGTTATCGCGATGTCGGATAATGAGTGACTGTCGCTTTGTAGGTGTCATTGTCCTCCTTTCCCGAAGGGAATTTCAACCTTATTTATTGCTAGTGGAGAGAAAACAGGAAGCTTTAAAAAAACTTTCCCTACTGAAACAAGATTCGGGGTCCAGATGTCTTGTACTTCCAAAGGGCCAAATTCAAGGCCAAGTGTTCTTCATGTTTAAAAGTAGTAAGCAAATTGTCTAGGAAATGATCTCGTATAATCTGTTTATATATATATATATATATATATATATGGAAGGTTAGATAGTAGGGTATTTCTTTATCTCTTTATATCTATCTATTTGTATATATATAAATCTATGTCTATTTATATGTATATATTTCCAATTTTTAGATGAATTGAAATGCTGCACATTTAAATTTTGACCCAAAATTATTAAATTATATAAGTTGAGTTCTTTTTCACAACCTTTATTTTTCTGGCAATCTGAAAATTCTATCTGTAAACTTTCATATCTTTCGACGGAAAAAATTTTGTTATTTGATTTTTTATATCGACCTAAAAGTTAAATTTTTCTACATTAAGGATATTTTGTAATGATTAAAATAAAAATAAAATAATGTCTCAAAGCTCGAAGTCTGGTAACAGTTCCAGCAACTTCTGTCGAAATGTCTGGGTCTAATGTATGGGTTATTCTCTGGAAAAGTGTTTTTATCTGATCTTCATTTGTAAGGAAATACTTAAATAAGTTTTCATGATCTTCAAGGTTAATATCATTAGCTTTAAACCTAAAAAATCATATGTACTGTTCTTTTAATCTCAGTAATTCGCTGTAAAAAGAGCTTGTTTTGTTTATCGCTAATGTGGTGTTTTTGTCTTTTGAATAAAAATAAAGCCATTATTGTTTAGAATGCAAATTATCAAATTCCACATTTAAAAAAGTTGCTAAAATCTTAAATGAACTTATCATAACCAACATTTTTTACTAATTATCTTTAAATTAATTTTTAGGATGTGTATGTATGGCATTCGCTTTAATCATGTATCAAGATCTATACTTATACTACTGACTGAAAGCTCTGGAATGAATTTCCCTTACGATCTTATATTCATACATAATAAAGGCGAAATATTTATCAAAAATAATTTGTACGAATTATAATGTATAACAAACAATTAATAAATTAATTCTGAAATGTATATTGAGAAAATATTTAAAGATTAACGAAAAATTTAATAAAAAGAAATTTATTTTAAATTTTAATCAAAGCTATTATTTGAATAAAAATCATATTATAAGCTTATTAATTGATAAATGCATTAAGTAAAATTAGTTACATAGTTTTTTGTTATAACATATATGTAATTAATATTACTTACATCTAAAATAATTAATATATTAATATAATAATAAAAATATATCTATTTTTTATAGAAACAAGTCCGATGTAAATTTTCAACATTTATAGAATATCAAAAGTAGAAACAGTTACATGAAAAGCTTTGTTTTTTCACGATTTTAAGTATGAACTAAATGGGAAGATGCATACGCAATTTTAAAATGAATTAAGAATGACATGTTTTCATAAATAATTAATAATGTAATTCATATATTGAAAAGAAATACATTTATTTTAAGCTAAGAAATTTTTTTTTTATAAATATCATTTTTCATAAATTATTTTTTTTTATAAATTTTATATTTTATTCTTGGAACATTTTACGATTTAGTTACGGACTAAAATTATTTAAATTATTTTATAATGAGATGCGAAGCTTTTGGAAACTTATATTTATTAATAAACTATCTATCAATGTATTTTTAAGAAATATGTTTATTTATGACAATCACATAAAAATCATGTCCCCCAAAATCGATAAGAAGCCTTCTGGGCCATTCACTCGGTTATTCCAGATTTTTCCTTGGAAAGAGGCTCTCAAAATGATGGTCTGAGGCTAGTTAATATGTTACTTTAGGAATGAGTTTTTTTTCATGGCCTAAGGCAGTTGGACACTTTTGGAGTCTAGGCATTTGGGAAACATATGGTCGCTCATAGTATGAGACATTTACATGGAGTGCATGCTATGCTTTTGTGGCTAGTTAATATGTTACATTAGGACCACGTCTATTCCAAATAGGCAGGTCTTTAATGTGGTGACAGTTTCTTCTGTTGAAATAGCAATAAAACAATTGCCATGACATTTTAATAAAATAATTGTAAGCAAATATGTAAAGGCAATGAAAATACGCATCAAGAATATCTATCTCAATTCTTGTCCATTGAACCTTTCACTGTCGATTTTTTATGAGGTGAAATTTGTAATTAGCAAAAAGTGCATTAAAATAGCAGCATAATTTGCGATTGTTATAAATCCTTATAATGGAAAAGCAGACTTATGGTTGCTTTTCTACTTTATTATTGAAATTTTACAGCACTGGTTATTTGGATGTTAATTTTAATATCATCATTAAAAAAGATATTTAAAATCATCATAAATATATAGGTGTAGGTTCTCTCATTTTATATACGTATGCTGTTGCACCAGCATATTTCCCTGTACTGAGCCCAGAGTTAGGCACTAACAATTAGGTATGTATGTTATTTTAAAAAATGACTACCTTTTCCTGTTTTCATAATGTTTTTTCTTACAAACTTCAAGACTTGACAAACAATATTTTATCAAACAAATAAATAAATTATTCGATGATGCATGAGTGTTTATTTAGTCATACCTTTTTTAAACTTGGAAAAAAGAAATCCTTCCTGGTAAAGTTGATGTAATTTAGCTTCAGATCTTTAAAACAACAAAAACACATTATATAATAAAATGTTAACTGAATTGTAAAAACTTCCAAAGTTTATTTCCTTTTCTCAAAAGTAAACACTAATGTCCCCTGAAAAACATTCTATCTGAAAAACAGTTTTATGATACGTTTTTTTTAGATCATTCAAACTAAATAATTTTTTTTAAATATTTATAATTATTTTAAAAGTGGGTATTCTTCAAATGCATGATTTCACAAAATAACCTCTTGAAATTATTTTTATAAACACTAGAGGATAAAAAATAAATTTATAAATTAAAAAGGAAATGAATGAAATTATGAGAAATACAGTGTAATTATAAAACAGGCTGGTATTACACTTGACCTGCCATTTTAATAAATATCTATATAAAAAATAATAAAAAACTATAACCAAATATGCAAGGCATTCATAATTATTATTATGAATGTTGTGCATAGTTTTATTACAGAAATGATGCTTTTAACTGATCACGCAAAGCTTGTGACAAAATTGAAATTCATCACTCTAAGCAAGCAACAAATAACTGTTAAATAATTAACCCTTGCCAAATTTCAATGTTAGCAAAAGAAAAAGAAATTAAAAGCGACAGAATATCTTAGAAAGCAAATTATTTTTCTTTCTCATTTTCTTCTAAAATTTCTTTATATCAAAAGGCAAATAAAATGTAAAAATGGTACAAGCAATTTAATTAAGGTAGGAATGAGTAAGATGAAAATTTCTTTGTATTTTGGTATTGAAAATAAATACCTAAAAAATAAAAAAAAGAACTGTCATACCATTAAGCAGAGCACCTTTAACTTTAGGCCAATCAGAAACAGCTATAGTCCTAACATCATTTTCTTTAAGCCGAGGGTTAAGGATCCATAGATCCAGGAACCTCGAAACTAATGCCTGCGGCATCTACTTCCACAGTGAATCTTTAATGATAAACGCTTACAATTTGTTTATTCTTTACTGTAACATTGCATACAGAAATTAAAAGCTTTATGCTAGTAACAAATAACAAGTTATACATTTGGAATTCTTTAATACACAATTTTAATGTCATATTCTAATATGAAACACTATAATTATAAATGAAATAACCAATAGGATTACCCTTGTTTATTGGTGCATTACATTTTTATCGCTGAAAGTGTTTAATTCTACACATAAAAAAATTCAGTGATTGTTTTTATTTTATAATTACTATTTTAAGTTATAAAGCATTTATTTTGGTCGTAGAATAACAATTAATTTCATTCTTAATTATTCTAATTTACTTTTCGATGTAACATAATATAATTTTTCTTTCCCGTTCTAGAACTTAATTAATTATTAAGCATTTCAATGGCAGGCATAATCTTCCGATGTCACTATTTGATTTCATAATTACTTTTATATTGCCTTTTGTGTAATCAATTTTTGTATCAAAGCAACTTTGTTGATTGATCACTTAGCTGTCATTTCCATCTATACGATAGCATGCAAATACAATAAAGACAGTTTTTTTCCAGTTTAGTTTCCACATTTTACTCAGATATAATGAAACTCTCTCAGCAAAAATCAGCCATTTTTTTTCCCCAATATAAATTATTCTTTATTTATTTTTCCTTAGTTTCCTTTTAAAAATAAAAATTAAAAAAAATCACTTAATTAACTTGCTCATTAATCTTCTCATAATTAACCTCTGATTAATTATTAATTATTTTCATTGTTTATTTATTGATATGATAGCATAAGGGAATAATTATAAAGTACATTATTTTTTATTAAGTAATCAAACGTCTTATTGAGTTAATCGTGTTCTCCCTTTACAGTTTTTACTTGTCAGTTGAATCTCCTGATATTGAGAAGAGGAATCGATCGTTTTCATCAATAATGACTTTTCTAAATGGTGACATTTGGAGATCTAGGTGATCATGGTTTCAAATCGCGATCTAAATGGAGTTGCTTAAATGTAACTGATCGTGCACTCTTCAGATTTTTGACTGGTTTAACAAAGTTCCTATCTATTTTTTACGGAGTATAGGTTCTAAAAAGTTATATCTGTTGAAGTTATAAGTCAAATGTACACGATGAAAATTTTTCGTTGATTTACTGTACAACCAATTAATGGAAAAATAAAGTTTTATTAATGCATCTTGATATAAATCGGTTCTGTAAGTCATTGTATTATATAATTGGTATATCAAATACAAAATACAATACACAACAACTCTGAAACATTTAAGTAACAGATCACAATTATAAAAAAGAAGTTTAATGCAAATTCTTGTGAAACTGAAATAAGGTTGATTTATATTTTTAACTTTTGCGTTCAGGATCGATCATTCCAATTTGAATACCGTTTCACTTGTTTCTTTTTATTTATCGATGCCAATATTAGACATTAGATTCTAAAAATTGCCAATATAAGATTCTAAAAATCATAAATAGAAAATATTTGTTTCAGATTTTTATATCTTATATTTGTGTATACAATGAGTATAGATTATTCTACAAAATAGAACTCATATCGTAAATTTTATGATTTTAATCTAATTGTTGGACTTCCATTTTTTTAATTAGCTGCGCGTAAGTTGGCTTAATATTTGCAATTGGCAGTAAAAATCTCCTCTTACTCAAATGCCGTTTTCTTACATAATTCATCAAAAATAATCAATGTCTATTCATAGATTAAATAATATACTTGTACTGTTAAAGTAATTTTTTCATATATGTCTATTTATGATTTGCGGAAAATTTTCATTCCGTGTATCATTGATAATGATGTATAAGAATTTTCACAAATAATTGAAAGAAAAATTTCATTACTAATTTGAAAATTTTAAGTAAACTAAATCACTTTATATAAAGTACTTACTAGATCTGTGCTCATTTATGGATTGGACGTTTAATTAAATCACAGGCAGATCAGTTAAGTATCTTTGAGCGAAAAGTTCTGAGAAAAATCTTTGATCTGTGATTGAAAATGATGTCTGGGGGCATCAGCATAATTTTGAACTGTACAAATTATTTAAGGATATAGATTTAATCAAATTTATTAAAATTAATCGCATGAAATTTGGAGGCCCCATATGCAGAATGAACTTCTTGACTCATTAACATTTAAAATTTTTAGTCATTAACCTTTGGGAACTAGAAAAAGATCAAGTTTCAAGTTTAGATGGACAGATTGTGTAGAGGGAGATTTTAAGATTCTAAAAGTGAATAATTTAAGATTAATTACTGAAAATAGATCAGAATAGAAGAAAGCTCTTGGGAAGAGCTTGGTTCATCAGGGGCTGTCTTATCAATAGAAGAAGAAAGTAAACTAAATAAAAAAACTATTTAAAAATGAATGCAAATTCGCATGAGATTGAATCAGATTTAACAAAGTGTGTACTTGAATAAACGATCCAGAACTTATACAATTTAATAAATATATAAATCAAAATTTTGTATAAAATGAGAGTTTAGAAAATATGCATTTTTTATGTAAATACACAAATTTTTGGTGATTAAAGAAGTTATGCTTATAAATATCAATATGATCTCTGCGTATAAACAAAAATCTTATTTATTGTTTTATTTGAAATGTTATTACATACTTTTGGCATTCAACTTCTATGATCGTATACGCTCTGATGAATCAAACTTCTTCAAATTGAAATTGCAGAAAAAGTTAGTAACACGTTTTTAAATTAAATTATATTTTGTGTGGATTTGAAAAAAGCAAATACATAATTATCCCCCGACAATCTTGTTAAATTAGATAATCTATATTTATTACAGATGTAAGTTACTTAATTTACAAGAAATTATTGTGAGAAGAATTAATGTTTGCTAATGTATGTTTTTATGCAAACTTTTCACTGAATTGTTATTTCTATAAATTAATTAGAAAATGTTAATTAAATAAAGCATGAAATTTGAGATAAAGTTATTAAAATTTAGATGATGGTCCTTATAGCAGGGAAAACTTTAATCACTAAAAATTTTTATATTGTAACCACTCTTGGAATAAAAACAACACCAACTAGTTCTGAAAATTATTTATTTCAATATTTTCAATAACAGAGCACAACACAACAATTACAAAATTACACATAAGGACAGAACACAAGAATATTAACAAATGATTCGGGGACACAACTTTCCAATACCACATTTTCATGGGAGCTGGAGTTCAACTTACTGTTTATTGTTCTTGTTGCCACTCAAAGGAAACTTATTGCCGTTAAAAATTTGATATAATTATACCTTTAAAATGTGTAATATTATGACAGCATATGTTACATAAAGAAATTTCGAGTGATGTTAAAATATTAAAATATTATATATAGTAATATAAAAGTATTGTATTTTTATATACTTTTTTATATTTAATGCTTATGTGATTGCTTAACAACTGGAGAAGAAAGTGTCAAGTTCTGTGAAGTAAAGCATAAAAAAGACAGTATAAATAACGTACATTTTGTTATACAAACACTGTTTCAAGTGTCACTCAGAAAGGGAATTACTGTCTTTCTTTTGCAATGACAGCCTCATTGCTCTTAAGAGTTGCTTTAAAGTAGACGGGGCTTATGAGGAGTCGACGAATTCTCGTTTAATTCGTGGTCCTTTCATGGACATTATTGTTACATTTCTCATATTTCCTGAAGAACTCGAGGAGTTGGGGCCATTGTCGCAGATCATTCGAGTCCATTTGTTATTGAGATACTTCCAAAAATAATATTTTACTGACCTTCACAATGTTGGTTTTAAAGATCCTTGTCAGTACTTATTGATATACTTGATTAATCCGACCGACTTTGAATGATAGGTATTTACTGTCAAAATTTCCAATGGGTTTTGATTTATTCACAAAACGATGAATAATCCATACCTTTCCCATTTCATTTCTGAAATGATAACTAAGGCTTCAGTCTAATTTAAATACTATAACGTACATGACTTAGTTCAAATTAAAAGTGTTTCAGATGATCCTTGTGATTTTTTCTAAGTAAACATATAACATGGCACATTCTGGAAAATATATAATAATTTAAGAGTCCGTGTAACTTTTACTCAAATTTATTACCTCTAATCGCAAGTATAGTTTGCATTTTAAATTCTTTTGAAACTATAATGAAGTTTTAATTTGAAAATAATGTTGCTTTTGTAAATTTGAAAAGGTTTTCTTTCAATACAAAGAAATATACCATATATATATATATATATATATGTGTGTTTGTGTGTGTGTGTAAGTGTGTATGTATATGTATTGCTTTCTATATTTTCATTTCTATTTATTGTTTTTAATTTTTTGAAAGCAGAGGAGTAAATTTTGACGATATTTTAAAGCGGCTAAATTTTTTTTCCAGTGGCTTGAGGTTTCAAAAAGTTGTGATTAAAAAGCTCATTAAAAATGCTCGATCAAATATAAAAAACTACTATTTATTTGTTTTTATTGTTTTTCGATTTGATATTTAGTTAAAAACTATATTAAGTAAACTATCTTAAGTTTTTACCGGAAAGGATATAAGGTTTTCTTCAAAAAAGACATGTTTACAAACTAAAGCGCTTGCTTACTGCAGTGTAAATATTCATATTAGTTTTCAGAAACGATGAGGTAAACCAGATTTGATTGTGTTAATAAATTACAGAGTTCTACCATTAGCATTATAAAATAGAGATGTTTGGGCAAAAAATGGTGTTTGTCTCAATGGATCTTGAATTTTAGGATTAAAAACTGTGCTTATTCCTTGAACTAAAATCTCCATCAAAAAATCTGAATAATAAATAGAAATCCTGGAAAAGAATAAGGACTACCACCTTTATTTTTTTCATTTACTTAAACATACTGCCAAATTCTTAACTCGTAATGAAAGAGTTTTTACGACCCCAGTCTTAAAAAAAAGTAGGAAAAAGAGTGTGAGGAAAGATAGAGACTACTATAAAGAAATTTCTCTACAAATGCTCATGTGTTGATAAAAATTGCAATGCTTAATTATCATTTTTGTATCTGTCTCGAAATTGCAACTTTCACCTTTATGTTTCCACATTTCAGATAAGCAATATCTGTATCCCCTTAAATTATTATGCACAGATTATATTAAAACGAAAATCGATGTCTTATTACCAAAGCTATGCCAACTTCCCAATTTATCCCGAAGATTTTCCACTAAATTTCCGTTTTATTTTTCGCTTTATATTAATTTAATATTTGGGAAAGTTTTTACTATAACATATTTATCGTTTTTTTCTATTTAAATGCATTTGTTGAATTTCAAAGTCACTGCAAATTCCTATATAAATTAAATTTAGCATAAATATTTTTGATTATTAAGTTCACACAACTGTAGAAAAATTTTTTCCTTAAATTTTTCAATCCATTTGCTTCCATTCTAAAATTTTGCTTAGTAAGCATTCCTGTAATCGTTTTATAATCTTGCTAGACTGCTGAGATGGAAGAAAAGAGCTTTCTATACTAAATATTTACATTCTTAAAACTTAATGTGAAAGAACATATATATTTTACAGTACACTGAAATTTGTTGAACTATATTAATTTAAAAATTGAAATATCTTATAAAAATGTATTTTTTCAATTAGGAGTCATATATAATTATGGGTAAAAACATCATCTAATATTTTACCCATTAGTACATATGAATCCAAATAATATTAGGAATATTTATTATATTCTGATTACTAATTTAGGAAAATAAGCTACTTAATATTTAATATCTATTTAAACAGAAAATTTCATTGTGTTAGCGTGTTTAGATCATACACTTAATTTCTATCGGATTTTTAAATATGTTTCTTTTTAAGTGTTAGTACAATATATTATCAGAAGAAAGGTATTTTAATATTTGTAAGAAGGTTAACAATATTTTTTAAATCTGCAAATTTATAATTAAAAATATTTTTTAAATTTTCCTTTGAAAAAGTTTAAAGTAGAAAATATTTGATTTGGGACATTATCATTGTAAAAATTATTAGCTTTAATGAGCTGTAAAATTTAGATACACACATATTCAGTGTAAATAAAATAATTGTTTATTCATCGAAATGTATGGTGACGCATATTATGTTTTAAAAAATTTAAATAAAATATGCCAATATTATTAAAAAACATCTCAACGAAATTCATTTACACTCACAAGAAAGCATTATCATGTCCCATACAATACGCGATCGCGCTACGCGTTTTCAATTAAGTTTTGAAAAGGATTGAGTTATTTTTCTCGAATTCTATTTCTTAGTTTTAAGAAGAATTTCAACTGCACAGTTCTAAAAAGACACATTGCCATTTTTTTCACGATGGTGAAAAATGTCCAATCAACATTCACGGTTCATCATTCATTTCCAATTCAGTCCAGAATCAGAAGAGAAAACGAGATTTCCATTGTTCGACAGTTACTTTCCCTCCAAATTTTTTAGTGTAAAAATTGTAAATAATGATTTCAAACATAAAACTCACTTGGACTTACAAATTTTGAATATTGCTTCATGAATTGTAAATGAAATGAATTCTTTCAACTTCAGATAATACGAGAGAATTAAAAAAATAATTTTCTCCCCTGTTATATTTCATATAATGCATCATTGGAATGTTTTCTACCTTTCTGATTGAATTCCTCTATTCTGAAATTTTTTAAAAAGAAGAAATATAATAAAATATGTTTTCAATAATAACACTACTGAAATTTCTAATCTCACTATTAAGCATTCCATGAAGAAAACCTTTTAGACCATGAAGAAACAATAATTGTTTCCTAAGTAAGTTCACATTATGATTATAAAATTAATTGCGAAGTTCATAGTTATTGTTCAAAACATTAAATATTTCCTCATGTTTATTTTTATATAGAATTTTCATACAAAAGGTCTACAAATGTCTGTCATAAAATTTTCTTTTCCATGAAAGCAAATTATGGCCTCGTTTTGATGATGCTAATTACGATTATTCTATAGTAAATGTAAGAAAATATAATTCGGGTTTTAAACTTGCATAATAGAATTTCCTGTCTTATTTAGACCAAAATATATATTTGGTATTCCTGGATTACGATTTCCGTTAAAGAGTCTTCCTTATGAAAATCGTAATCCAAAAAAGAAATCTTTTGTCAACTAGAATTGTTATTAATGCACCAGCATGCTTCCCTGTACCTAGCCCTAAGTTGGGCTTTACCAGTTTTATAGAAGCAGCCGTTTGGGAGTCTTCGTAATTCAGAACCAGGGACCTACCAGAAGTCTCCCCAATACTTGAGCTGCTACTCCTAAAAGTATCATTTCACATGGAGGGCATTGCGATCACGATATATTTAACATTCCCCTGCCGCCATTAGCGAACATCTCTGTTTGGGTCGGGTTTCGAATTCACTACCTTCCAATAATGAGAACGAACGCGCTGAACCAGGTCATGCCCTAACCTACCAGATGTTCTGCAGTTGCGGCTCATGGTCGATCTGGAACATGTCTTGAGGACACAGAAGCTTTGGCTCCAGAGACAGTTCACCACATTGCAAGCGCCTAGCAGCATCAGCCTGTGACATCTCCATTTCCATCCATCCATCCACCCTCCCGCCCGCTCCACCACGTTAACAAACTGGACACGCGAATTCTCTTAAACATTGCAGGACATTATTGTCAACGAATCTGTTGACAAAAGTTGAAAATCAGCAAAATTATGCACGTAATTACGAAAGTCTGATGTTAGCATATTTTTCTCTCACTCATACCTACCTTTTCTTTCTTTGTTTTTTAATTGTACATAAAAAAGTGGTAGCTATATTTTATATAAGTTATTAAATCTATATAAGTTCTTTTCTATCATTAACTATA
Source organism: Latrodectus geometricus (assembly GCA_026290005.1). Classification (NCBI taxonomy): domain Eukaryota; kingdom Metazoa; phylum Arthropoda; class Arachnida; order Araneae; family Theridiidae; genus Latrodectus; species Latrodectus geometricus. The sequence continues at coordinate 64,004 of JAPDSC010100410.1, read as the reverse complement.
AACTTTATTGTTGGTGTAATTTTTTTAATGTTGATCTTCTGAAAAACGTATTGTTTCTTAATATCTGGAAGTCAGTGTATATATAGATTTCGGAAATGAATTATTTGAATGATTATTTTTTAGAAATATTTCTATGTTTTATTTATCTCTATTCATATTTATTAGCTTTCTATATTCATAGCGAATAAACTATCTAATTTTGGATTACGAACATTATTTAAAGAATCAAAGAAATAAAATTTTATTTCGACAGTCAATTAGCAGTCTAGAAAATTTCGTACTACAAGTTTGTTTCAATATAAAATAATCGATGTAAGTTTTTCCACTGCGATTCCTTCCCATGGGTTTTGCATAGAAGAAATTATATCTTTCTGTCGTTGTGGAGAAACGTAAATTTTAATTAACTGCA
>JAPDSC010100410.1:0-63585 GCA_026290005.1 Latrodectus geometricus | reverse complement strand
CTTATGATTTATGGCTCTATTTGATATTATTATATTATCTTTTCATCTAAGAGCTTCGAAGAAAAAAAGTTGAAAGCAAAATAGATGCTATAATTCGTAAAACATTTCTACTTTCCTTCCCAAAGTTAACTTTAAATAGTTTACGGAGGAGTGATTTTTGTTCACTTCATTCAGAAAATGCGATCATGTATTAGTACAGTGGAGTCTTAAAAAAATAAGCTCTCGCATATTCATACAACAGAACGAAGTCTTGCGAAATGTCCAAAGCCTTTTGAAATGACACTCCTTATCAAACGCTCCACAGCATTTAAACTAATTTGCTCAGAAAAATGCTTCATCCTGGCAGAGAATCATGACTCTCAACGAATTCTTCACGTTTAATTAATTATTCACAACATTGAGGGGAGAGGGAAAAGGGACGCCGTAGGAGGGACATTAGCCGGGAAGAATCCCTTCGGAAATTTACCTAATGGTCCTCCTTGCCCCCCACCCCCACTCGCATTCCTCTCATTTTTAGGAAAGGAAACATCAGTGGCGGCGATTTTCAGGACTTCTAGATCTCCTTATATGGGAGTTTCGAGGTTTTACATGTTGTTCATTAAAAAATACATTTTTTACTTTTTGGTTTTAACCGTTTAATTTTTTTTTCTCCTCTTTGCATCGGATTTTTGCAAGTAACTCGAGGAATTTAATAACGGTGAGGAAAGATATCACGCTAAATAGATTTTAATGGGGAAAATGCAATGAAAAAAAAGAATAAACACTTCCTAAGAAAATTGAAACTTTGGAGCGGAAAGAGAAAGAATTAGGGATTTCGTAAATATTCTTCGTTTAGTTATATTTTTTGTTTATTCGTTTTGAGAATGGTTTGTGTTTCAGGGTATAATTTTTTTTTGTGGGGTCGATTGCCTTATTTAAGTAGGGGGTGACTAAAATGAAAAAGATTTTTTTATGGGAAAGCGGTATTTACTGGAAACGTAGAGCATTTTATTAAAATGTTTTTGATAAAAATTAAATGAATTCAAAGCTTGGTTAAATGAATTGGATTTAATTATCAAATAAAAATATATTGCTGAAAATAACACATAACTTTTCACTTTATGATCCGAATCAATCACGAAGGAGAATTTCAGTCATTGCATTATTTATCAAAAAAAATTTATTAATAAATGCAAGAATAAATGCAAGAAAAATTTATTAATAAAAGAATAAAAGCAAGAAAAATTTATTAATAAATGCAAGAAGGAGAATTTCAGTCATTGTATTATTTATTAAAAAAAATTTATTAATAAATGTAAGAATTGTAATCTTGTCAATTTTGTTTGTGGTCTATTGATCGTCCAACAGATACAGTTTGCTCTTGAGAATTTATTAAACTAGTCTATAATTTATGGTGAATTTCGAACGACTCCAATTATCCGGGCCTGAGATAGGTGTCGAACCCTCGAATTGTTGAATAGAAGGCTAAAATGATAATCATTGAGTCTTTAATTCTGGAAATATAAGCCAAAATATATAGAGTAGGTTATTAATTAATTAAAGGCAATATAACATTTGTAAACAATTCTTGGAATTAATTGGAACACGAGACCTCTAGAATTAGTTTTTATATTAGTTAAATGTTACAAAACGAAGTGTGAGTGTGATTTTTACTTTAATTGAAAGAAATATGAGTTGTAGCCAGTTCTTCCATTAATTAAATGTAATACAATATTGCTACATTAACTGAATGCAATACTAGAGTTGTTAAGTCAATTTTAACTTTTATGATTTCACTCTTTTAAATGATATATTATGCATATAAAAAATAAGTCATAAATCCTTTCTTGCAGCACATTCATTTTTTCGCAAAGAAGAATATATTTTTAATCTATAAGCAGGAAATCGTTGCGTAACGTCCTACAATAACAAAGTTTTGGCAATAGCTCTTACCGGACAATGACACAAGCAGTTTCCGATTTTCCATTGCCTTGGTTAACAATGTGAACTTTACTTTTAGAGTATGCTTTACTTTTAAATGTATAAATATTTTTAATGGATTAATCTTTAAACATTAGTTTTGAAGAGGTTTTCAAGAAGTTAAAATGTCAGTTATAATAGTTCCTATTAAAGATTAAAAATTAAATAAAATTGTTTTGCTGGTGATTCAATTAAATAAAATTGTTTTGCTGGTGATACCAAAATTTGTAGTCATAGTCAAAATTTCATTTAGTACTTCTTATAGGGAAAGTATAGCATAAAGTACATAGATTAATTTTTTTTTTTGTCAATTCTACCCTAGTTAAGTGCAATGTTTCTACTTTTTTAACATCAATAAATGATCAAATATTTTTCTTATCTATCAATTCCAATTACTATTTATGTAAAGATTATCTGTTTGCTCCAGAAACTCTTTCATCTCCAGAACAAATAATAATATGACTAGTGCTAAGAAAGTGTGAATTTAAATTTCGTTTCTACACAAATAAGGTCATTAGAAATTATTTATAGACTGCAATATTCAATTTGAAATAAGTTTTAAACTTTTATTTCTACCTCGTAGAATTTAAATGTGCATGTGCTTCTTTTTTTCACTTCATTTAAGTATTACTTTTTTATTGCAAATAAATTATAAGTATTAAATGAGTTAATTACGTATAAATTTCTGCATTTAGATATGTATTTGGATTTAACGTAGATCCGTAACTAAACCCTCCGCTTTAAAAGGGAAATAATCGTAAGGTTCTGTCACTGTTTGACAGCGAGAAGTGCGATGCATAAGAAATAACTGAGTTGCATAAGGAATTACGTGATGGATATGCAAAAGAACTTTGTAGCAGTTTTCTGATGTTAATTGTACATTACGTTGCGTGGTGTTATAACCAAAAAGGCATGAAATGCTTCATCTGCAGTTCTGTTATATTTTCTATAATAAACTATCGGGCGTGTGTGAATTAGACAAAAGGCATCACAGAATTACAGCATCGGAAATTAAGTTACGTTGTTAACTTTGAAATCATTGTTGAGCTTTAAATACAATATTGAAATGCCTATATGAAAGAATTAATTTCATTATATAACCAATAAACAACCTCGAACATTTGAAATGAAACATGATCACCTTCTTATGTGTTAAGATTTAAATAAAGAGTCCCAAGAAAATGGGGATGTCACCCAAACTTTATTGGGAAGCAAGAACTCTCACAAACTATCATCAATTACAGATTCTTAATTTGGCTTGCTCCTTTTAAACAGTTTTCTATTACGTTTCAATTGTTCATTGTTCTTTTTAAATTGTTTAATTATTCCTTTTTTGTTTTATAGTATTTTTTTCACCTTATGAAGCAGTGAATTATCTTATTTTATGTGGATGACTTTCACACTAAAATCATATGAAACACACACTTAAATTGTTGTATGTTCAATCAATATTGCGACTGTAATATTTATTTAATGAAATAAAGATATGTTTATATGCTTGCCAGACTTCCTAGTTAGACTGGGGCATTACCCGTTTTCAGAAAAAATCACGGTGTCCCGGTGGGTATGCTTCACGTACCGGTAAAAATTATAAATTTAATTTTATAGGTGACCAACAAAGTCTAAAAATAATTAACAGTAAAGGATTGTTTAGAATAATTTGTCATTAATTTTTAGAGTGTGTAAATATTTCTATATTGAAGATCATTAATTTCTATATTTAAGAGTGAAAATTATAGAAGAGTGACGGTCTACTAATAAGTAATAACGTCATCATATCATCTTGTCTCACCAGTGGTGGCCTTGCACGAAATTGTGCTTGCTAAGGATTATTTGCAGTCAATTTAGGAACAGTGAAAACAAGAAGAGAATACCATGATTATTTCAGGCAAATAAAAATGGCTCAGGCTGTTTGATTAGGTCAAAGATAATCACTTAGCAACTCCCTATCTGATCTAGATTGTTGAATGTGCCTTCTGTTTACCTGAAGCATCATCCATCTCCATTTATTTTTCTTTAATGAACAGTGCATAAAATGATAAAGGTTTGATGAAGGAATCTATGGTTAACGGATTAGCTTGTGAAAACTTTTACAAGACTAAAACCAAAAAAGGCTTTCAAGAAAAAGTCCTGGCCATTGATAAGTAATACATGTAAATTTTTTTATTCCTCGTTTAAAGTGTTTCTTCTTATTTAAGTAACTCGTAAATATTAACGTGCCAGAAATGAAGTATTTAAATTCCTATGCTTGTGTGTGTGTGTCACTTATTATATATTACCCATGGTTTAGTATTCTTATTGGTACCATTTATTCATAGCACATAAACTGCTCTCTAAAATTTTTTAAAAGATTATCAAGGAAGTGTGCTTGAATACTGGCGACCCTCGTACGGAGGGGAGAATTCCGGTGTCCCGGTTATAAACCATTTCATTGAGAGACTAAAAATATTAAAATATTAAGTGATTAATATTAAATTTTATTACTATTGTTTCCGATTAGAGAGATTACTGACTTGCAATTGCCCATAGCTTTTGGAATCCAACAAACACGAAACTCTGAATCTCGTATGTATATAGGAAGTAATTAATGAGAAGATAATTTTTCGTGCAATTTAAAATTTCCTAATGAATCTCAAAATCAGAAGAATTGAAAAAAATTATAAAATCAGCAAAACTTGTTTTCTAGTTTACTTCAGTAAACCTAATAGTCGGGAATTGGAAAAAGTTTATTTCAATAATTGTCCTCCATGACTGAGCAAAGTTGTTGTAAGCGGCATCTCACGACGTTTTATTGAATTATTTAATAAGAAAGCGTATACGTTTAAAAAAATATCTTTTTAAACTTTATCTGGTCTTTGCCGAAAGAATCTTGAATTAAATGCAAAATTAATCAAATATTGCCATTGCATTTTTTCACTGTACAAATGAATATCTCTGCAAGTTAAATTGTCACATTCGCATTCTCTATATTTATTGTGAATATTTGTGACATAATAATTATTGTAATGTTAAATTGATAATATAAATTATCTACATATATAGTTGCATTACTAACTGATGTGGGAAAGAATATGACATTCTTGTGAATAAATGTCAACTCCGGTGTCCATGGATGGGTTTCTCATGTTTAGTTTTGGAAACCTATTAACCCCGTATTCTGCTTATCAATTTTATCGTGACACTTTCCAGCGATGGACGTGTCGATTCAAGCATGTCCAATCCGCATCGTTGCCATAGTTACGAAATAAACTTTATCGCTGCATGTTATAAACAATTCATGCATAACATTCCGAGAATCAATATTGAGAGTTAGAGTGATCACATTTTAACTTACGCATGCGGATTGATTCTTAATAGTAAATCCCTCTTATGTTTTTGCAAGTCTTTTTGCTTTCATTCTGGACTAAGATGTAGTGTTAAACACGGGCAATAAATTGGTAATTTTTTTTTGAAAAGTAATTTTTGGTGCTATTATAACAGTTATCAAAGTTTTATTTATTTTTTTTTTTCATTTTTTAATCGGTATATTCAGCATTTTATGATGCAATAATTTTTATTATGGTAATAATTTTGATAAGTAATTTAAAAAAAAAAATTGATTTGAATTTCTTTTTTTTAGTTACGGTTAATTTGTAAAATCAATCATCTAGTTAATATTTTTCAAATTTTTGTTTTAAATATGTAATTATTACACTTTGGAGCAAGTGAATCGCATTTTTCTTTTTATGACAGATTTGTTAAGTTAATGAAATTGAACTCACCCTGGAAACAATACGGGAAAAGATCTTTTTTTCCTCATGAAATATTTTTTAATGATTTTTTTCCCTCAAGTAGGTAAAAAGCGTGTGCTTTTTTAAATTTAAAGTTTACTTTTATAAAATTTGATTTAAAAAATTGTCTTAATAGAATTATTTTTTGATAAAGAATTTCATGTTTATGACAACGTAGAAATCAGTGTAACAAATAAAGATTTGATATGTAGAGCGCGTTTCTGGCTCATTATTTCTATGGAACCTGGATCCACCATTTTGTAAATCCACTAGAGTGGCGAAGTTGACACTCCAGCTAACATTTTCTTTTCCACATTGAGCTGGATGAGATATCTTGAACCTAAGAAATTTTCAACGTGTCTAAAAGACTGTGATATCACGGTTTTCTACTTGGTCTGGTATCGAACTTTCCGTTTCCAAATTTGATAATTTTCATCATTTACCTAATTTTTATAATTGCCAGTCACCGATTCAAACTATGAGATAAAGTTGTTGAAGGTCTGTCTTTTTATATAAATATATTAGTTACAATTAATTTTATAATGCTGCAGTTAGTTCAACTGTTAAAACTAATTTAGTTATGCTAAAACGCTATTTACTAAATGGTAAAATATTTATTAACATACTTTTAGTATTGATCTTACTGGGATTTAATTCTTCTGGAAGAGTAGAACGAGCTCCAGAGCTTCACACCAATTCTCGTCAAGATCAACAAAGTGAAGCATCGTCTGCCGCGAATAGTGATTGGGAGGGGTGTCCATGATATTTTGCCTCCGTGGGTTGGAGCGTCGCCATCGAGATTGTATTCTACGGGGTGTTGGTTGAGGACGTGTCCATTTCAATCTGTGACTTCCAAACTCTTTCTTCTGGTGTGGCGTGGATGTGAAGAGGAAGGTGCCAGTTTAGATGTCACCTCGTCACTTGACCTTGGTTCAAAATTACGAGGTCGTGTATTCCAACCCTGTTAACCTTAGGATGTAGTCCGGAGCTCGCCTGCTGTAATTCCTTTGTAGCAGTAATACAATGAAGGAATAATAAAGCGTATTATGATTGCTTGCACTATATGATGTTCACCTGCTAATATAAAATGAATTTTTAAGATTTATATATATATATATATATATATATATATATATATATATATAATATATAATTTTCAGTATCTTGTTATATATTTATTACTTTTTCTTATATTTAGCAAATTTGTATACATAATTTAAAATTATCATGAAAGTTCTTAACGTACATATATTTAATATTTGATTATATTTCCACGTGCAATCATTTTAAAGACATTAACTATTCGAAATTTTAACGTCCATAAGCTCGTCTAGCATGATAGTCTTCGAAATAATTAGCCATTGAAATTCTTTTATGTTTTTACGTACCTACCAAGATTTTATCGATACTTATGTAAATATTATCTTGACATAAGAAATGTGGAGTGGAGGTAAATGTTACCTTAAGGACAGACCATTGCAATTATTTTTTATTTTAATAAAATGAATATAATTGCTGTTTATGGACGTTAGCTGAAGATTTCATTGTCGATTCTATCTTTAAATATATTGAATAATATAACTTTTCCACAGTAGCCTTTATTGATTTTTCAATTTTTTAATTAGTAAAGCAAATTTTCTACACCCTAAAAAGAATGTTCTCAAAACGTTTATGAGATTTGGAAACCTCTATCTAAATTATAAAACAGAAAAATAGGAAAAATGTTATCGTGTAATCTGTTGGTGCACCCCAATTATGCCACTGGTTGCAGAGTACTGTTTGAGATATGTGACGTATTGCTTTCCTCGAAAGTTGCAGCATTCGTTGTCTGAAAGAAAATGGCGTATGCTTTTCTTTTCAATGAAGGGTGTATATTTTTTTTTATTACTATTCTCCACCGACTCCTTCACTAAATGACGTCGACTCTTGATAAAGTGTCTCATGTATTTCCCACACTAATTTTTTTCTTTCCATTTTCATGTCAAAGGTTAACGATAAAGCCATGGCTTTGCTGATGACTACGCGCCACTTGGATGGCCTCACTTAGTAAAATATGGGCTAGAAGCGGGTGATTTCACCGTCTAGAAAGGAATTCAGAATAATCTTTTATTCTTTTATAAATGCTCCAGAGTGATTATTTTAGAAAGGATTATTTATGACTGCCACCGCTTTTATCTGCATATGTCGATGGTGAGTTAAGATTGATGGTGGTCAGAAAAAGCAAAGGGATTTGGAAAATAAATTGCATTGACAAAAGTAATCTTTAAAAGTTCATTCATTAAGCATTTTTTTCTGAAATTTCTCTTATTTTATAAAAGATTTCAAAGTATTCACTCATTTTAAAGTGGGAAAAAGACATTTTTAAACCTTTTAGTACATCTTTTTAATTATTTTAAGTATTTTGTTGTGTATTATGATACTACGAAGTTTTTAATACATCCCTTGGGCACACATAATGTTTTGGTGAAGCAACTGTGCAGTATAAATAATATACATTTCCTTTAGATTTGATTCTTTCTATCAATTTCATTCATAATTAAATCTTTGATATGAAACTATTGATTGAAAAGTTATTGAGATTTGCATAAACAGGAAGAGTAGAAAATAACTAACACATACTTGTAGAAATTGATATCAGTTATGCAATGTTTTTCAACTTAGATGACAGTTATTATTCAGTACACAAATGTTTAAATTTGTTGTATTTTTAGTTTAAAAATGTTTAAATAAACTGAAATGGAAATAAAATATTTTTATGATAGGATTGTTTATTTAGCTTTCCAATAAAACTTTAGTAATTAATAATATTTTTATTCATTCATTATTATATATTTGTATGTTTGTCTTGCATTTACTCCACTTTAAACTGCAAGGACTGATAAATGTTACGCCGTGTACACAAAAATAATTATAGAGCAGCAGCCTAACTTCAAAACTATGTGACATTATTCAATTACTTAGTGAATAACTCAGATTGGGAAACAGTTTGAATGGCAGCTACGATATTATTATACCTAAGCTAGAAAAAATGCCATCGACACAGCATTATATCGAAAACATTAAACAATTTTTATTTATTATATTTTTGTTGGTTGCTTCCAAATATAAATAGCCGTCATTTCCGCATCAGTGCCGAAGGATTTAAACGTACGGAAATAGTATGTGTTAGCAAACAGATAAACACTCGTCTTTTTGTAAAACTATTGTTTCAACCCGGGTGGGTAGGCTTTTCTGGCTCACGAACTATTCTAAATTTTTTGTTTTACTATCATCATCAATAATAGATCAAGGACAATCGGAGGAACATTAAAACAACTAATATGTTTTTTGATCTTAAAAATTAACATCGGCGATCAATGCAATATGCCAGTGGTCCACTGATCGATCCCAGTCTTTTTAATGCCCACCTGTGGCTAAAACTACTTTCTTTAAGTGAGTGATATTTCTTTTTTTTCTTAATAAGTCCTATATTTGGGAAGAAAATTATTCAAAATTACAATGAAAATAAATGTATTAGTATATAAATTATATTTTTTATTGGTTCTTTCAATCAATTGTTTTTGAAATTTATTTTTTATTAAAAGAAACTCGTATTTTTTTTATTATTAAAAAATCACATTTGTAGACGAACAGGATGATATTGCTTTTAAATTTTTAGGATGCTATTGTTTCCTCTCATTGACATCATATCAAACATTACATGACTATTTTTAAGAAATGTTTTAGTTTGTAACACTTATTTTCCAAGACATTCTATTCTGTATGTTCGCCCGAATGTCTGCACACGAACCCCATTGTTCAATCTCTTCAAACGACAAACTTTCGCTTAAATAACCATCTAGTAATGGGGCGTAAAACATTAAAATAAATCGAAAAATCGATCACTCTTCGAAAATAAGTAATAAAAAATCAAACTAGTCATCAAATCCCACGACACTTTAGTTATATTTAAAAAAAGTTCCGCTGTTTTTTTTCTCTTGTGTTTTTTTCTTTCTTTTTAGACTCTATCGATTATTAGAATACATCGAAAATGTGAAACTTTTACCTGTACTGTTACCAGCCAAACTACCCCCTTTCCCTCTATTTGTCGAAGCAAATTGAAACTAGAGAAGGGTTCTCTGGCGGGTAGAAGCGATAATGAATATTTAACGTTTCTCAAAATTTATTTTTTATTCCCCTGTTGGGATAATTACGCCGGAATAAATTAGTCTCATTTCCGTTACTTCCCACCGGAAAATTTTGCTGACTTAAGAAAAAATATTTGCGATATCTTCTCTTCTGATGTAGTTACCGAACAATATCTTTTTACTGATGACACTTATATCGTTTTACGCAATTGCAAGACATTGCCAACTATGAGACCTCTGCAAAGAGAAAAGTACTATTTTCTAGGTTACAAAAGATCGCTTTGGTCATTTTGATATTTTTTTCTTCTAAATTCAAGAAATAAATATTATTCTTAATAAAATTGGGAAATTGTCGTTGGTAATTTTTCTAAGTCAATATTAGGATAAATAAACATATTCTTCATAAAGGTAGGTTAAGGTGATACCTTTTCTGCCGTCTATTTTTGGCGACCAAATCTGCTAAATATAGTCTCCCGCCTCATAATTTTAAACCTCTTTGAAATGATGTGGTTGACATTTGAGTATGCGTCTTCTGCTTCACAAAATGATTGTGAAAGATGCCACATTATGTATCAATCCCTTCAAACTTCATGCACCTGTTAATATCACATTAGTATAGAGCCATTTTAACGTAGCTGGTAGCACGATGATTTTTGGCTAGATCATGTATAGAACTTTTCTAACTTTCGGGCATAAGAGAGTGATGAGCAAATAGGTACTCGCGGTTGCAAAGAATAATTATTCATTATTGATTTATATTTTTCGGTTGCAAAGAATAATTATTCATTATTGATTTATATTTTTATCTACTGTTTACAAGTATTTTACTAGTGTGCATGTTTAGTATTAGTGGTAAGATGTACTTGAAACGCTTTCTGAAAATAATCTGAATATTCTGTAATTTACTCTAATTTCGAAGCATTAACTTTAGAATAAAAATAATAATCCATTTATAAAATTAAACTTTTTGCAGAATCCAAAATTTGAAGTAAAATAAATGCAGGAGCATATATAATGTAAAATATGCATACATAAGGTATAAAAAATGGTGTATTTGAGGTGATTTCTTGTGTAAAAAATGTGCTTTTCTATTGAGAAACATAAGGTTGTATTTTGTTTACGTTCAGCTAATCTTTCTTCTGAATAATTTATATCATTTTAAAATAAATAGAATATACTGAAATACTTTGTTTATACTTTTCCAAATTCTACATAGCTTCCTAAGAAACATGACATCGTTTTAGCTTAAAATCTATTGTAAACTGAAATATGGCGCAGTTTAATAATTCAAATTATCATTCGAATCTTATCAAAACGACGTGATGAACAGTTCAAGTATGGTTGAAGAAAACGTAATACTTTTGTTTATCGAAATTGTGTATCCAGACATTCTTCTGATTGAGATTTAAATATTTTATTGACGTTCAAACAATAACTCTCTTGTTTTAGGAATGTGTGTATCAACATATACGAATATCTCTCTGTATTTCAAAATGATTTTTGAATGAAGTAAGAAAGAAATCTTAAAAATAATGAAATAGAAATATTTTCAATTTATTTTTAATTTAATTTTTAAACCAAAATAATAAATAAATAAGTGCGGTACATGTCAAGTATGGTCTTTAGAGTTATAATATTGCATAAAAGTAATTATTTCAACGATAAAATAGATTTTGAATTGATGTTAGTGTCTAAGTTAGAAGCTGCTAGAGTGAATTAATTGTATTTGGGACTTCTCCCATCTTTTTATACACAAAAATACATTTGTTATGAATCCCTGATTCCTAAATATGCTTACATAATGTTTAACGCCGAATAAAAGATATTTTCCTTAATAATGAGGGGGGGGGGAAACAGTGCTATAGTACTGAATAAATAACTTCATTACATCATGGCAGTAAATAAATTCGGTAAATAAAACAAAACATTAAAAAAATATTTAAACAATTTAGTTCATTGTATGAATAAATGTTTTAAATTCTATTTCTTAGAGTTCATTATTTTTTGGAATTATTGCGAAAGTGACAATATCGTCATACCTGTAGTGGATTGCCTATTCCCTTTCCATAGTCAGGGTATGGTAGTTTCTTGTTTTAATAAAGTCGTAAATATTGATAACATTATAGGAACACATATTGTTCATAGGAAATAAACAAATTTTGTAAAAGGTTATATTTAATTATCAATTAAAATATAATTTTAAAGGATAAGCTCTATCACATTGCTAAAATCCTTTTTAACTCATTGTCTTCTCTTGGAAATCCTCCAAGTTGTCGCATGTGACCCTCAGGAGACTTAGAATATGATAAAAAGAACGAAAATCAGAAGTTTAACAATGGTTTATTATAGAAGTTTTAACTTTCTAAGTATTTTCTCATCTGTCTACATGTTTGTTTTTCATTTTATGCTTTTATGAAATCCAGTGTGTTTCGCGAAATCTTTTTTAAAGCCATATATGTAGAAAAAAAATGTCGTCGACTTCTGCTTTTGAGAGCGTCTTTGATAAGAATTTAATTTATTCATTTCTGTGTGCTCGTCTCGCACCCCCGAGGCGCTTGCACCGCGGGTGAAGAACATCTGCGCCAATTTTTTTGAATCGCATTTTTGTTAGAATCCTTTTTAAAATTGTGGTTAAGAACTTTTGAATCGTAGAAGGAACAAATATTGTTTTGTAAGTGTTTACATGGATTTCTTGAGAAGTTGCGGAACAGACTGAGAAGTATTGGTGAAGAGCACACCCTTTTATCCCCATCTCTTGAAGAACTCGAGCGTGGGAGAAAGAGAGCTGCGACTATTTTTGGCAAGCTGCTCCTTCCAATGGAACCATTGAAAGTTCGCTCGAAGATAAAATTGATGGACGACTGCGCCAATTATTGTTTCGCATGTTCGCGATCCAAAAGATTTGGCGCTTTTTTTCCTGTATTTCTAGAAAAATAAGATATTTGATAGGTATCCAGACCCTTTATTATTTTTATTAATAGTTGATGTTTTTATTTTGCTTTTAGTTCGATTTTATTGTTTTCACCTTATTTTCTGCTCTTGTCTTTTTTAAAGAGAAAAACAATATGAAGCCTTTTTGATTTTTATACAACAATTTATATTTCAGAATTTATCAAAGGATAAAAAAAGGAAGTAGCGTAAATAATTACTATGTTGCGAAGAATATCTTAAAGTCGTCAATCTCCAAAAACGATTGATGTATTATTTTACGATTAAATGTCGACATTTATTTATTTCATTAATGTAAAAATTGTATCACAAATCTATTAATGCTGCTTTCTTTTTAGTTATTAATTTATTGTTCACAAATTAAAAGTTTATTATTCTTTCACACACGTTTAAAGTCATTTATGAGTGATGAAATGTTATTAGTAAATTTTTTTTCAACAATATTTGAACTTGATTCGAAAGATTATAAGAAATTATATATATATATATATATATATATATATATATATATATATATATATATATTATAAAATTAAATTTTCATCATTTATACATACTTAGGTTTTAAATTTTTTTGAAAAAACATGTAAGATTTTTTGCGCTTATTAAAATAATTAATTGATCTTTTAAATAAATCATTCATAAGAAATATATTCTTAAAATAAATATTTAATTTCGTGAACGATCGTGAAGGATTTTCATCACATGATTTGTTTTCTTGATGTGACATTATGTTTTGTCCATTCACCATTTCAAATATTTAAATTATTTTTATCAAAAAACTTTTAATTATTTTTAGATTCCAAGCAAAGATAAATTTCATATTAATATTTTTCCACAAATCTCGACGAAATATTCTCGTGAAATATACCTTCCAAATAAATAAATATTGCACACCTTATTTCTTTTAAATATAATAAATGGTCTCAGAACTTTTTTTCTTATTTCTTTTTTTGGTGAATACAGCAAATGAATTCTCTCTCCCCCCATACACTCCTCCACCCACACTAAATGAATTGCATGGAAAACAAAAGTTATGACTTGTTTCCCGTTCTCCTCGTGTTCAGAATAGGAAACGGATAACGGGTTTGGAGTGGGAGTCACCCCCGCTTTCAAATAATCAACGCTTCCGATAGTTTCGAAACGCTTAAGGAAGTGATGGAACTTTTAATTCCGTCGGATGCATTTAAAACACAAAAAAATGTTTCAGACAAAGAAGTGCCTTATCGGGTAAAGTTAATTGATTTTTCGTGGTTTCCTTTGTTTACGTTTAGTGATAAATCGGAACTTACATATATTATCGTCAGCAATAATAATATTAATAATGAATATTGACTTATGTATCGTTTCTGTAAGTTCATTAACATAAACTGATATCTCTTTTATAATAGAATGCATTAAATGTTTTGTCTTGTGCATTTAAAATGTCTTTCTACGAAAGATGAAAGTTTTCAATGCATATGTATTACACATTACTTAGGTCTTTAAAAATCAAATAATTTAAAGGGCAGTTAAAGAAGTCACTGTTTATATACTCATTTATTCTTAACAGTTTTTCTGAATAAAAATAGTATTTTTTTAAATCCATGATAAAGCTTATTTATTTAGGTTCTGATATATTCTTCGATGAAATTTTTACGGTCATCATAGCTACCTAATTTCTTAATTTGACAAAATCAAAAGTGTCACTGTTTATTGGTAAGAATAAAAATAATGTAATTTTTGTTACTGAATCTTATTTTTTGCTAAGTGAAGTTTATTTTGTAAGAAATTACTAAAAAGAAAATTTAGGGTAAATATTAAAAGCTTAGTGAAAGATAATCTATTTAAGTGAGATTAATTATTCATCTTCTCATTTGTAAATGTTGAGAAAGCTTTTTTTTAGAGGGCACGAAGAAATTAAGCGAACAATTCTATTATCGAATACTTAAAATCTTATAGATTTTCTAGAATTTAATTATTCTCTGGATCTTTGCTTAACAAAAAGTTTTCCAAGATTTTTCTTTGTCGTTACATATTTTTATTTTTTATTTTTAGGGACAAAAAGATAATATTTGAAAATAATAAATTTTTAATGTTATTATTATTTTTTTAAAGAAAATTTACCAATTAGAAAGCTGTAAATTTTGTGAATTTTAATATTATAAATGTTAATTCTAAACTTATATAATAAATGTAAATGTTCTTATATATCTATCATTTCTATTATTCAATCATCAAAATCAATTTCTTGAAAATTTTGCTTAAACACTTAAACAACTCTCTCTCACCGTCTTTGAGGAGTTAATTACTTTTTTATAACGTGATTTGTGGTTTCTAAACAGTGATTCAGTGTAGGGGATATATTCTTCAGGGATATAATTCTCAATACACATATTTATAATACACAAATATTAAAATACACATATTTCATGTTCCAGCTTTCTACCTATTGTGTTTTGTTGCACCAACATACTCTGAGGTAGGCCCTACCAATTGGACAAGAACAGCCGGGGGGGGGGGTCATCGTCGTAATTTTAAAAACAGAAGACCTTTCAATACACAATCTGCCACCCTCAGAGGTATCATTTTGTTTGGAGGACATTATGACCACGACATATTTAATGTGCCTAAAACACCATTAGCCAACACGACGGATCTTCTGTTGTGTCGGGGTTTGGATCCACTACCTTCTTATGACGAGAACAAACGCCTGAACCAACCAGCTACCGCGGCCTCAGGTTTCTGTGGCGTGTGTAAATAATATTTCAAATCTAAAAGTTTAATCCTAACTTCGTGTTGTTTTATTATCCATTACCAAAGATCAATTGACATCGATGCCGTATAATCCTGTAGGTGTATTTTTGAAGTTTTTGAGGGTTTAAAAAATGCTGTTAAAGTGATATAAATGTTACATCATAATTTCATCTTAAAGCAACGTCCTATTAATAATAAAATGAATAATGAATAAAATTACAAGATATTTTAATTTAAAAAAAAAAAAAAGAAAATTCCCTTGAGTTATCCTCACAAGAATTCTAGTGGAAATACATAGTTAATAAAGTGTTTTAAATTTTTTCCCCTTGACTTATAACCAATTAAGGTTTATAAAATAAAAAGTTGAATATCCTTCGTTTTCTTGCTCTTGCTGACGTTATAAAAAATCCAGGTTGCCGGGAAAACAGTAAAATCAGGCAAAAATTCCACCAAATTCAAAAATGCGCCAAAAAGATCATATGGCACATGATGGTGAAATTAATATTAAACAAAATACGTGTCTTAGAATCCGTATAATCCTAAAGTTTAGATTTAAATTTGTTTAGATTTAAATTTCATTCAGAAAGCAGATTGCATACGACGATGTTTATCCATTACTGTCAATTTTAGAGATTAACGTCCGTCATGACGTCATAAATTCATTTATAATGTTGATATTGAGACAGCATATTTTTTCCTACTGATTTCACCAGTCATGTTCGCTGAGAGATAAGTATTGCATAATGAGTGGTGTCGAATTTATTTCCATTTTGATATCGACGTGTAAGTCCTCGGAATATGACTTTTTCTTAGATTCAAGTAACCAAGATTGCGGTTACAGAAATAACATTCATTATTTAAAATAACATCATTCATTCATATATTTCGTAAAAATAATTTTGTGAGTTTTTATAAATTTTAGATTGGATTTCTTAATGTGAAATGCTATTGTTTATTAATCTTTATTACCAAATTTTTACACAATTGCCTAAGATCATTCTAAAGTTTCTAGTATTAGTTTGTTTGACTGAATTTCTTGCAAATATTCACGTGATAGACTTTCCAGATTTTCTTCCTTACGTAAATATATTTTTGGATTTTTTATTTTATTATTTTTTTTAAATACATAATTTTATCGCATTAATTTATTCAACTTCTTAAAATAAAAGATGTAAATTTTTGCACCAAATATGCAAAACACTTGTTATTGTAGAATGAGTTATTTAAAACAATTGTTTTATATAGACACATTATTATTTGCAATTATTTATTTTTTGTCATTGACTATTTCATTTCTCGGAATAAAAAAAGTCAAAGAAATCTGTGAATGAAAAAAGTGAATTGTATCATACACATTAAATATTTTTTTATATTCCTTTTTTCAAATTTTTTGAAAATTTGTTTCCTGCTTTTTACTCACTCTTTCAATATCAGAGCTTTTAATGAGACTAAGCTAAATTTCTTTCAATTTTCTTCCAATGCAAAATCTTTTTCACTCCTCCTGGGGGAAGGGGGGGAATAGAGTGTGAGAAAGTAATTCTATTTGAAAGAAAATGATCTCATTTCATTTGCATTTAAATTTCCTGTATTAAAATGGAAAACTTACTGTGATTTTTTTTTTAATTTATACATTTCTCAAAATCTATTAAAGTTCTTTATTTAAATAACTTTCGCGGAAAATTTAAAATAATGTTTCAGTGGATCGCTAGATTATTTTGTTTCTATGACCAGATAATTACTCCGATGAAGCTATTGCATATCACTTCATATTCTGTGTTCAAATTATATGTATGATATCATTATTGCGAGAATAATTTCTGTTAATTCTCTGCGTAACTCTAGAAAAATGTTCGCAATATGTGATACAAGCAAGTTCAGTAACTTGAGTAGTTTTCTTTCAATGTGTATTGATACGGATGTTTCTCTACTTTTATGATTACATCTTTGTACGTTCCTAAATATAGTTTTAAGGGATACATTTCTGTGATTTTTAAATTCAAATTGATTGCAAAAGAAAGAAAAGCTCTCTTTCGTCATTTGTTTAAATGTAAAAAAAAAAAAAAAAAAAAAAAAAATCTTTTTACGTTGTAATTTCTAATCACTGGACAACGCCTGGTCGACCTTGCTGATGGAGCTGCTTTCAAGGATTTAAAATCCCCAAGTGCTTTAGAAGAAGTTTTAAGTGTTCTATGTTGAAATTCATCACATAGGACTATCATTACTGTTTAGAATTGCTTAATTGTTAAACAAAGTGGTGAATGCGACGCTACTTCGGAAATGGGTGCTTGTAATTGTTTTAAATATATTTTAAGCCATAGAAGCTCATAATTTTAGTCCTGTACGAAAAGTGAGTTTGGAAAAGCAAAACATGCATGCCATTTAATAAATTGTAAATTAGAATGTTTCCATGTCTATCAGCTATGTAGCAAATTCACAGTATCATTAAATGCATGTCAAGTTATTGATCTAAGTACTCCTAGGTGAGGTATTTAATGTCGCATCTTCTATTTTAACGTATTTGACTAATTATTTTAATCCGAAAATTTTTAGATATTTAAGATAAAAATTAAATATTTACTATCTGAATAAGGAGATCTTTTTTTTTTTTTAATTTAAATTTTAAATGGGAATACTCTTAATGTGGAATCATTGATTGTACCATATTCACTGCATCTTTTTATTTCATTTTCTAGATCATCGTAATTACTTTGGCAGTGTTTCATCTTACAAGTGCTATGTGAAATATTTTTAGAAGCTTAAATTTATGACGTTATTTTATGATTACGCAGACACTTAAAATCTCCACTTCAAGTACTCAAGAAAACTCTCACGGTTCCTTGAATTGTACTAAATTTTTAAAATTTATTTTTTAATTCCTTTTGCATATTATAAGAGTGACTTCAAACCAACATGGCGATGTTAAAGTATGCCATCAAAACTGTTATTCATTTTTTGACGTAGGTACTGGGATTATTATGATTAATCAAATTAAGACTGTATAATTTTTTCTCTTAAGACAAAAGTATAATGCATAACGTTTGCGCGCGCACACACATCTTGTACCTCGTGTCCAGTAAGTTACGCGCTCGATACACGATATACTCGATGTCAGCCATCTTGAAAGGCTTATGACCATTAGATTTCAATTAAAATTTGTTGATTTTTATATTTCCCTGATAGTAGAATTTGAGAATTAGTTAAAAGTGTCAGCTCCTGTGCTGACATTTTTGATTGATGTACCCAAATATATATTATCAGTAAGTTGGTTAATTTTGACTATTATGTCTGCAGCATTAGGTAACCATAAATGTAATTCATTTATAACTTTTGATAATTTAAAAAAATAGCTGTAAATTTGTCAAAAAGAAATGTTTCAGTATAGCTATGCTGTGAAGACCATTTTCGAAATGCTTTCATTGCTTTTAAAAATACATATACATCTAAGTCTGTTTTTACACGGTAGATTGGTTCCAGAAGAAGCCGTGTAAAAAAAAAACGTGTAAAAAAAGACATTGATCTTATACAAAAATGGGTGATTTGTTCCTAATCTCTAAAACCTATTAAAATTAGTGAAAAACAAGAATTTTTAAGAACAAGAATTCATGTTTATTTTATTAAATCAAATATATAATGCTTATTTTCACAAGCATAGTAATTAATGATAAAAAAGATATGTACTCTAATCTTAAAAGTAATATAAATTAAATGTACCAAGAGCAGTTGAGCCTTCTCCATTTCGAAGGCGATCTAAAATTTTAATCTTGGTTTCCAAAGAAATTGCCTTCCGTTTTGGTTTTATATCTGACATTTCCTTTTAGGGATACATAAAATATTTAACAAAATTAAAAAACATAAATAACTGAATAAATACAAAATATTTTTTGGCTTACCTTTTATCTTAATGCGTTAAAATTAAATTTAATGGAAAATCAAATTTGCCTGCAAAAAATTTCTTTACCAAACACGTCTTATTGCATTGACAGTTCACAAAATATTAACACGTTTCAATTGCTCTGACCAGTAAATTTTATTGTATGCACATAAAGGTAATTCCCCTACTTGTTTGTACGCGCTAAAGGGGAATTCACTTAAATCTTTAAGCTAGTGTTCGCAAACTATCGATACTATCGATGGTTTCAGACTTTTTTCTTTCATAAATACTTTTTTGTGATATGAACATACTTCGCAAAAATTAAATTTGACAAAAAAAATTTAAGTACATAAAATTTCAAATAGTGCTAAATGGAATAAAATCGTGTAAAAAAATTAAAAATATTCAATTTTCAAACCGTGTTATATCAAAACCGTGTACAAAAAGACCGTGTAAAAACAGACTTAGGTGTATTGCTAAATTTTTAAATCTTAAGTAAATTGTAAAATTTACTTAGTGCATGTACAACATTATACATTTTTATGGATATTCATTAAAAGGAAATAATTAATTTCTTTGTTGACATTGTTTGAAAAATTTTATTTCGTTTCTGATAGTTTTGAAAAAACATGTATTTTTGAGATTAACTATAATATACACGAGAAACAAATTTCTTATGAAACATATGTATTTCTAGTCTACATAAAACATTATTTAATTTTCAAATATTATCATGGAAGTTTCCAGTTTTTCTTTTACTTATTTATTGGAATTATAATAATCATCAAAGAATAGGGGTAAGCATATTTTAAAAATAAATTTCTCTATAATAAGAATGTCTTAGGTGGCCTATACTTGAGGGTGCCTCTCAGTTTCTTGTCAATTTGGTGCCATATTGTTAGTGATGTTTGTTAATTTCTGGCAACCTTAGTACTTTTAGGATTTTAGATTTTATATTTGTTTTAGTAACCCTGTCGTGATTGGATTAGTAACCCTGCCCTGATTGGTTGTGAAATCAGTGTTGAATGAAACTGGTTATGAAAATGTGTGAATTCGAGTTTCTTGGCGATAAAAATATTTGTTTTCACTTAAAAAATTCTTATTTTTACCTTATAAAGCATATGTAAAATTTGTATAATAATTTTATTTGTGATGCATGCCATCGTGTTTTGTCACCACGATTTTCTTTCTTGATCACAGCGCCACCTTGTTTCTTCAAACATGCTTGACGGGGGGGGGGGAATCGTTAATTTTCGCCAAGGGACACTCTAAAATATATTTTCCTGAATGTTTTATATCGTCATTCTCTCTCTCTCTCTCATCCATGATTAAAAAAGTAATCATAAAAATTACGATTAAATTAGAATTTAAGCTGTTTCTTAGTTTTATTTTTATAAAAAAAAGAAATTAATGTAAATTTTATAATTGTTTTACTTAACATTATTTTTAGTTAATACTATTTTTCGTTTTAATTACACTTATTTAATAATACTATTTTCAATTTAAAGTCGTTGTCTTAAAAATTTTCTGAAACTCAAAATGGATCACATTTTAAGTAAGCTTGCAAAATATTACATAAGATAACTTCGTAATCCACTTCGTATATTTTTGCTAACATTTTGAGTTTTTTTTTTTATTTTCATTTTGTCATTAACATGATAATTATAACATTAAGGTAGAAAAATTGAATGGAAGTCAGTAAAAATTATTTATTAAATCCATTCGCGCGTATCGAAATTCCCTCATCAATTTGATGGACTGTAAAAGACAAATGGTTAACTACTTTAAGATTAAGATACTTTATGATATAACAATGATAGTCGTGATTATTCTGCCAAAGCAATCTTTTGAAGAAATTTATTCAAATATAACCATTTATTTAATTTCATAAAATTAATTCATGGATTTTTTTTTTTTAGCATTGGTAAACTGGCAGTATGAGCTAGTTCTTAGTTATTAATTTAAAAGTTCATTTAAAGCAATTACTAAATGTTGTTTGTTAATAATATGTAATCAAATATTAAATTACACTTGATATTACTTTTATATTTGCGATTTTATATCAATTTCTTTTACCAATTTTCGAAATGAATCAAAATATATTTTGTGTTATTAATTCCTTTCATTTTTATTTATCCTTATAATTCAACTGAAAGTAATTTTCAAAGTAGAAAAATATATATCTGAAGAAGTACTAAAAATTTACGCTATTATAACTGAAATGTTCCTAACTAAAAAAAAAGTTTAACTTTTATTTTTTGATATTTTCTTAGCTTTCTAGAGTTTATTTTTTTTATAGATTTGTGGGTTATCAATTTTTTTAATCATTTTTGGTGAATTACGAAATAAAGTCATACAAATGATTCAAAATACCAAATTATATTATGGTGATGAAAGTAAAGTTTTGATGTCTTTATGTCATCTCTTCGCTTTTGGAATAATAACTCTATGGCGATAATCTCAAATATAATTTCTCTTTGAACTCAAGATTATCCTGTTAAGATTCATTTTCTTAAACAAAAAGAAATTATTTGAAGTTTGTTAATTTTTAAAATTTTTAGGATCCAAGTGGATTAAGTAAGATCCAAGTGCATAGATTAACCTATTCTCTTTCTAAAATTATGAGCAAAATAATTATTATTTATAATAATTAATGCTTAAAACGATTCAATCCAAATAATAAAACTATGTTTTGTAATATGAAAATGTATTAAGATTATTGAATGTCAAAAAAGTCTGGTAAAAATTAATTAAAAGCTTGAAAAATAAATAATTCGAAGAAGAATGTTAAACAGTTTGTGGAACACAGAAGAAATAAGTCTTTTTGGATTGAAAAAACGGTACTTTAAGGATTCTGTTTTCGCAGCCAATTATATAACACTAGATTATGTAAGTAATGTAACAGATAATAGTCAAAGTATAGAAATTCAGCAATTAATGGAAAAAACCTTCTTAGTTATAAAATTTCGGAGAGCTGTCTGGTATATCTTTCAATGGAAAAGTACTCGTTTTTCATTTACTAAATTTATGTAAACAAATTCGATTTTTTTTAAACACAAGAACTGATGTATACCATTTTTGTTATTTTTTGAAACGTTATGTAACAATATTTAAGAATTGCAAATTCAACATTCAAATTTGTTAAACGTACAGCATAATAATAAAATATATGGCAGACTACTGTATATTGATAAGTGTGCAAAACGATTGGTAAGGATAATGTGGTAAACTTTAGCACACTCTAGCTTTATTATCATTATCTAATTATGTTATAAGTCAATGCGTATTTATAAAATGTTATGATATGAGCAATGCGCGTTTCACACATACAAACTTTGCATTAATATAATAAATCTCTTCAGCTGACTTAAATATAACAAGCGATTTGATGTCGTTAAGATATTCGTTTGTTGCTGTTGTCGCATTAGCATACTTCCCTGTATCTAGCCTAGGGTTGGGGGCTCTACCAGTTAATGGAATCAGTCAGGTAGAAATTTTCGTAATTTAGAAGCAAGGATCGATCAGAAGATCCCTTAATACTTGACCTGCCATATCAGATTTATCATTTCACTTGGAGGACATTGCAACCACGACTTATTTAACGTGCCCCAGTCTCCTTTAGTGAACACGACGGAGCTTCCGTTAAACCGGGATTCTAACTCACTACTTTCCGACAATGAAAACGCCACCCTAAGCAATCAGGCCCCCAGATGTTCATTCGTTAAAAAAAGATACAATTTTGCTGCAATTAAGATTTTATTACGTTATCGTATACTTTATATTCTACATTAAGAACAATGGGCTACTATTTTATGGTAAATAAAACTATGATCACATTCTACTTTTGTCGCAAGAAAATTCCTCTTCAGCCATTCAGTGTAAAACCTCAATAATTTTCTCATCAATTTTTTTCACATTTTTTCCTGACTGTAAGAATCATCCTGTATAAATATCAATGTTATGTAACGTGTTTTCGTGAAGATGCGAAGGTCTTTTAGAATCCTTATTTGGAAAGGAGGAAGATGACCCGAACTTCAAATGCTAACAAATCATTTTGAAAGGGACACCTAGCATCCGGCCAAAAGATCTGCTTCCGGAGCGATTCTGTGCACTTCATTATCAGGGGAAACACGAAAAAATAAATCAAGACAGCAAATATATATCCTATAATTTTCTATAAAACATTATGTAAACAATACGCTTAATACAAAGGTATTGCTTGTTTTTGTTTAATTAATTTTGCTTCAATTTCATTCAGATTATAAAAATTATTAATTAATA
Organism: Latrodectus geometricus; assembly: GCA_026290005.1. Taxonomy (NCBI): domain Eukaryota; kingdom Metazoa; phylum Arthropoda; class Arachnida; order Araneae; family Theridiidae; genus Latrodectus; species Latrodectus geometricus. Next base: position 39,892 of record JAPDSC010100410.1, on the reverse strand, counting down.
AGATTTTTGAAGTATTATTAATATTGAGCTCCACAATATATTTAGCTTTACTGTTATGGTTCTTTCCGCGTTTACATTTAATTTACTTATTATTTTTATTACCTCAGTAATACTGTTTGCAAATTGACTTTTGGATTTTGTTCAACCGTAAATACAAAAAGTTCCTAATAAATCCAAATACAATGACTAAATTTATAAAAATGAAAAATGTCTCTATTTTAATTTGTAAATGAGATTTGAAGATAATAAAAAACATTAGCAGGCATTCAATCCTAACTTATAATTCCTAAATATTAGTAACTTGTGAATATAAAGTTTAGAGGAAAATAAGCAACTGATGGTTATATATAAATATATAGTATATTATTCTAACTAATTATATTAACTAATTCTTAACTAGAATGTGTCTTGGTTTGGAGGATTAAATCCTGAATGTAAGACACATAGAATGAGCGAAGTGTGAATCAAATTATATATTATTTATTTCGTTGCTAAAATTTTTCTTAAAACGAAGAGAATGATTGCTTCTGTTGTTACTGTCTTATACGGATATCAACACATGGAGAAATACACTCATGGGATTACGAACGAAGATGTAGCAGCGGCATTTCCTATTTGCTTAATGCTAAAAAGCCACGCAAAATCGTTAAAGGAAGAGTATTTCCCGATTCAATTTTAAAACTCTGCAGATATTTAGACGTTTTATCTTAGAAAAGGGGAAGGAAAATATTGCAATGGCGGAAAAATCACGGAAAAGAATAATGGCCGTTTTATGACTCTCTGTGGAACTGACCAATCCGGGTAATGGAACAATTTCTTGTTGGAAAGAAATGCTGAGTATAATCCTGCATACAAGACTGCATTACAAATAGGAGACTTAAATGGGAGGGTATATTCCTCCATATGCCCTATCAGGAATGCGGATTTTCTTTAATCTCACTCAATTCGAAAGACAACATTTATCGAAAAATCTTGAGCATTTTATGGCACTGCGTTGTGCAATTATTATACAGTCTTATTTTGCTTTATTGTATTTCTATTACCGCATAAACTTAATCTTAGGAAATTTAGTTTAAATAACAAAATAATATGTTGGAAATAGAGAATTATTTTGTTTGTTTTGGTGCATATTAAACCCGAATTCACTCTATAAGACAGTAATATAACTGACAGGGGCTGTTCTAGATTATATTTTACGGCTCTATATTATATAGATGTTTTAAGTTTATTTTATTTTTGTTTTAGAGTATCAAATAGATTTGTTTGTATGTAGTTGACACTTGATCAAGGCCTTTCTTTTTCTATTTTTTTTAATTTGTATTACTGTAGGTTGCAATCGGGTCTCATTAACGTACCAAAGTTATCTTTTGATACCAAAAATCGAATATATTGCATTCCTACAGCAATTGGTAATTATTTTAAATTTTGATTACCAAGAATAAAATCATAATAAATGTCATAAAATTGGAAGTGATGAGGTTGTTGTCGTGGTTTTATTAGGGCCCAGGAATAAGCCCGTATAGGTGTTGCTAATATGATGAAACTTTCCTGACAACTCTTATAATTTAAAATAATTTGTGGTATTATTCTCTCAATCACTTCAATTTATCGTCGTTATATGTCATATTATGTAATGTTGAATCAATGTTTAATTGAAATTAAAAAATAATAAAATGAATTTTTATTATTTAACCGCATTTACTGTTGTAAATTAATATTTTTCAGCATGTGATTCAAACATCTTGTTCTATCATTTTTAAGTTTTCTCTCTAAAAGTTATTTTATTACCTTTATTATATTGTTCTCTATTATTGTGCGTGTGTGTGTTTAAATTTATTTATAATATAAATATAAATGTTGTTAAATAATAACAATAATCAGATTTATCATGTTGATAGAATCTTTTTTTCACGAAAGACATGCATTGATTAATACAATGTACTTTAAAATTGTTTTGCAAACTGATGAATTTAATGGGGGGGGGGAACTTATAATATTGATAAAAAATAGCGAAAGTAAGGTATGATTGAATGGCAAATTGATGAAATGAAATATATAGCATATTTTTCCTAGAAATTCTAATCATTTACAATATTTTTAATTTAAAATCGGGGCAATATATACGTGCTTTTAAAAATTTTTTAAAAAAATTAAGGTAATTTATAGGTAAATTAAACTGAGAAAATCTCTTAGATCTTAGTTTTAGTAAATTAAATTTCTGTTAACACTTGAAAGGAAATTAAAATCAGCCGCTTTTGTGCAACTTAGTTTTAAGCAAACGTTTATTTTAGTTTAATGTTCAGGAAATACATAAGCTGAAAGAAATTGAGTTTTCAAAATAACCTTTTAAACACGAAACATGAAAACTGTTGTATGTATTAAATTTCCATATTTTTTCGCTCAGAGTTTCTAAATAAAGAACTGTTTGTTTCTTGGTGTGTTTGTTTTATTATCTTCCTTGAAATTTTTTTTTTCAATATTATTCTTGGAGAATCTTTTTTCCCGTCTTTTGCTCTGGGCTGAAGCCATTAATAATGCACCCCAAATAAAAACGTGGATGGCAAACAAAGCGCTTTGTTTTTTCCTTTTGTTTGGCAGGTTGAGTAATACAGAGTGAAGTTCAAGCAGTTTTAAGTTTGGAAGTTTGTTGACATGCTATACTTTAAGTCGGCACAGATGACCTGTATATTTTCCTTCACCTTGTGACGTCTAGGAACTTATTGAATGAAAATATTTATTCTTTTTTCAAAATATCAACATTATTCATAATGACAATGTTTCTTGTAACTTATTTAAAGCTTAGAAATACTCACGTATATTTTATATGAAAAGCAGATAAAAGAAAAGTCATTGGTAATTTTCTTTTTAATCTGCACGTAATCTTATTCTAAAGTAAATAATGTAACGTTATTTATTTAAATAAATAAATGTTTATAGAAGTCAATAACTTAGGTAGAAAAGGGCAGTGAATAGGAGATTAAGTTCATTAGTAATATTTATTTTGTTGGTGTAAAAATACAAAAATATCCTACATAAATTTTGCAAAACTTCGCCAAAATTTACTACATTACGTAAGGAAACCATCTTTCCTATTTTGTTTTCTTTCCTCACATGATTACAAAGTCTTATATTATAATTTTGGGGCTTCGAATTTATTGATTGAAACTTAACATTCATTTATGGAAAAAAAAAATTTAGTATACATATTTTCGATTTTTAAATTTATTATTATTCCTTTTAAAATTAAATTATAATAATATTCCCTTTATAAAATTGAGCAAAATGAGCGATCTTTCGCTGTTTTTCTTATGTCACGTGAACTATTCGGTAACAGTGTTATAAGCTGTTAGTTACCGCTTCTTGCATTTTGAATCAGTTAATAACTGCTCTTTTTTGAATGCAAAATGGTGAAATGCATACACACAAATATACCATATTTATTTTAGTTTCAGTGACTGACTGCTATGTTATTCTAAAAATTATCGACATAAAATATAACGAACTCAATGGAGAGTATAAAAATTACAATTTATACTGCACTATCTTACTTTAATCAATAAAGGCCCAGTAGCATTTGGAAACTTTGAGATTTTATTGATTGTCCTAATTTCAGCATCTTCCAACAGGAAAATATGTCCCTCCCCTTAGGAAATCCTATTAACATTTATCTTCTAACCTTCCAGAAGAAAAACATTTTTTTCCGTATTATTTAGCATGATGTTCTGTATGTAAACTGATAAGATTCTTGATCTGATTTCCTTGTAACATCCGTTCTCATGTTGTCTTTCATCTTATGAAAGGATGAATCATGATTAGAAATTTAAAAAAGCAATTTCAGGAAAAAAAAAATTTCAAGAAATTTTTTTTTTTACTTTTAAGAATCAATTAATGTAAATTTTTAAAGAAATATTCAAACAATTCAAAAATAAATTTAATTATTGATGGAAAAATTTAGAAGAATGTATTTTTCTTAAATTTAATGAAATAATGCTTTGAATTGCTCTTTATGATGTATATTATTTTATATATTTTTTCTGCGCATAATTAAGAAATTAATTGAGTATATTAAACAGCTTATAACGATCTCAAAAATATTTGTTGTTCCGTAACCTACTTGTTTTACTAAGCTCAGTTTGTATCCATTTCTCAATTATGGTTGGATTATATTGTTTAGAATGTGTTTGTGATATAGTTGATCATATCAAAATAAATAAAAGTCAATTACAACCAATTTAAATTTTTCATTTATTTAATCTTATTTGATAGAGATGTTTTTAAAATAATCTAATTAATGTAAAAAATCATTTTGTCTATGTTTAATAGTTGAAATGTATTGTTAAATATGAAGGAATTGATGAAATCACAATGGTTTGATACTAGATTTAATTTTCATTATTTAGTATCATTTCAGTTTAAAAAATTTATATTATTTATTAAATAAAATTGGTAAAAGTATTAAACTTGTAAGACTAATTATTTTTGTTATTTCAATATTGTGCCTTAAATTAATTAAAAAGTTCTTTGATTGATGTAAAAACTTTAAAGTAAACCTAAATTATTACACAAATTGTTTTATTTTACTAATAATAGCATAAAATAGTAGAAGTAAGAATATATATTTGATGTACATATAAAATTATATTTTGGGATATATTTCTTAGAACTAATTTTATTCCTATGTATTTTCTGTTAGATCAGAGTTTTTAAATGTTACGAATTTTGTTTATTATGTTATATTAAGCAAAATGGAATATACGAGTTAAATTAGTAAGCGATTATCTGTTCTTTACTTTCTTCTTTTTTTCATGATGATAAATTTAGTATTTTAAAAGAAGATTTATACACTAAAAGATTAAGTAGTGGACAATGATATCTGTAAATATGGCAATAAGTAAAAAAGTGGATTTTTTTGGTTACAAAAAATAGACTATAACTTTTATAAATACTGAAAACTATTATCAATTATATTAAAAGTGCATATGTGTGGTTGATATTTATAGTAGAAATAAAAATTGTTCAAAAACCTGTATGTTGATTTGGGCATTTTTTCGGCGATTACCGGATTACCTTTTCAACTTATTCTTTGTATATTCCTTATTTAAGTATTTGATAAAATACTCTCCGATTTTATTTTCCTAAAGATTTCATGTAAAAAAAAGTAAAAACCCTTGAATGATTTTCTAATATTTAGATTCGTATTTTACTTTTGGAGTGCAATTTAAAATTGAATTGATTTTTATACATGATTCAATTTAGAAGCTGTAGATAACATATTTGTTAATAAATATTCGACTTTTATATAATTTTACTATGTTATTTATTTTGTAGTTTTGTTTGTGTTTCTCTTTTAATTAGGTGTTCATTTGCAATAATGAATCAAATAATTTTCACGATTAAGTCTTTAAAAGTCGGGAAAAAAATTTAAGTAAAAAAACTTATCTTGATAAATGTATACAATGAATGCGGTATTTCTGATTTGAACATAGATCGGGCAAACTTTAAGAAAAGAACTCAATTGACTGCTTTTCTTTATCGCTTCTAAATTTGTTCTATTTTAACACGAATATGTCTTGTAACATGAAAACCATTCAATCTGTCCAATGTCAAGAGATTATGTTTTTTGTTTTTTCTATTTTATTCTGTCGTATAATCCCAGATCCAAATGCGACGCCGGCATGATGTTGTATTAGGATCATATTTCATTTCGTGCCAATCAGCGTCGCTCAAGAAGTGTGCGCCATTTTCATGAGTTGCAAATCTGAAATCAAATCGATGGGAACGAGACTCTGCATTTCAACCGAAACGTATCTTCTGAGACGTACCGCATCACGACCACAGAAACCAGTCAAGAAAAAAAATCGCCAAGAACACTCTTCCTCTTGTTGGTGTCTGGTTACGTGACATCTGAGCAACCGACGTCTTTTGCTCTGTGCTCACACCAAGTGCCCGCGACCTTGACAGGCGAGATGCTCCATCCAAGATGGATGTTCCTTCCGAATGAAGGGGTGGTTGGGAAGCAGCAATAAATAAATAATGAAGAAAATATATGTGCTACTTTCTCTTGCATGGGTTTCTTTTTCACGCCTTCTTCGTCTCTGTTTCTATTTTTTCCTCTCTTCTTTCCGTTTGTCAAATTGGAATAAGGAACACCGCTTCTTTTTCGTGTCTCAGTCATCTGGCATGCTGGAGACAGCGTGTTGTGACAAAAGACGTTGGGCGTGAGGGTGAACAATGGTAAATTGTTGCAAATAGAAAAAAAAGTACATATAAAAAGAGAACAATTCTTCCCTTAATCTGTTATGTTTTTTACGTAAGTAAGGAATCATGAATGAATTCACGCGCCATTTTTTTCCTTCTGCTGCTATTGTGCTTTCAGTATTCTTGTTAATGCTAAAATTGTCTTAAGATTTTTTTTAGAATTTAATGTTTTAAAATCATTTATCATTGCATTAAGACATACAATATAAAAAAGATTAATTAATTAGAGACATTAATAAATTAGTTAATTATAGAAAAAAACAATTAAGATTTTCAAAATTTAAGATTTATAACGTGTAAATTTTCTATATCATTTTTTAAATATTTTTTAGCGCGACAAATCATGTTTATTTTGTTGTTACACTTTGAATTTGAGTTTAAATAGATATTACCCTCCAAATGTTTTTAAATGTTAAATCTAACTAAATTCTTCTAAATGAATCGAAATTAATATATCAAAGACTGAGATGAAATTTCGTCAAAGAAGTATTCTAATTTTTATTAAGAATCAATTTGGCAATTTTTCAATTGTAAATATTATCAATCAAGAGTAGCTTGAATATTTCTTTATATATGATGGTAAACATTCCTTGTAATTAACTAATTATATTTATATTATAAGGCATTAACATACTTATCTTAAAGTTTTACGTATTATAGTAAAAAATGGCTTCCAAGTCAAAGTTCAATTTTTCGTTTTTAAATATATAATTGTGTTATTTATTTTGTAATTTTGTTTGATCTGTATCCCTTATCATTAAGTATACTCTTGCAATGATAATTCAGGTAATTTTCTTGGTTAATTTTCTAGAAGTCCAAAAAAATTTAGGTGACAAACCTAAATTCTTTGATTACAATATTATTTACAATTTAAAATCAAGACTTGTTATGCAGAATTTTGATTTCTTGAAATGTTTTTAATATTTCTACGAAATAATATTTATTATTTCGATAATTTTTTCTGAATTTATTTTAAATACTGCATACTGAGGTTTGTCTGTAGTAACTGAAAAATTTTTTATGCGATGCATCAAATTGATTGATGGCTTCCCATGTTCAAAACTGTCAAGAGGCGAGAGATTTACAAAAACAATGGCGTACTTAATATAAACTCTTAAAGAGAACTGTTGATGAGATAAGATCGCAACTTTATGGCGTTGCGGTCATAAGAAGTGTAAATAATTTGGGCTATCTTAAGTAGATCGCATGTTATATTTATATTAAAAGGGAATATATTTGAAAATGTTCAATCAGTTGAGTAAGTCTATGTGCATTTTATTCACTATCAACAATCTCAATATATTTATCAGGATATCATCATTGATTAATAAGCTCCATTAATAAAAAATTTCCAGAGGAAATTACAATTGAGGCAATGCCTAGATAAATAAACAGATGAGAAAATTGATTCACATAAAAATAGTTGATGTCTCCTTTCGCAGTGGGGCAGAAGTTCATATTTTGGTGACGTTTGTTCGGGAATTTATCACAAAAATACAGACAAATAGCATGACACAGAAAAATAACTAGGAGTTCCATTCGATTTTAACAATAAGCAAATGAATATTTTTTATATTTTGTAGTTATTTTTATGATAAAGTTTTTGATAAATTACTATTATCGTTTTAAAGAATGTATTTTAAAAATCGATACAACTGCTAGATTTATTTCTCATTTAAAGATTTTACCAAGTTGGTATAAGTAGCTATTTATCGCGAAGGAAATGTGGAATACTTTTTTTTTTATTTATTACTCGAGGGAAAATGGGGGAGATCTTGGTTTTTTTCAAGATCATCCGTTAAATATACAAATAATAAATACAATACAAAATCTGATAAACACACATACCATGTAAACATTCATAAACTAGTGGATCCCACACAGTGAATGGTATTTTGCTCCATATCTCTTCGTGTCTCTATATTGTTCGATTGAAGAAAGTATAAATTTGGTTTATTTTCCCTAGATTCCAGAGCAGATATGCAAATATTTTACCATTTTTGTATCTTGATGTAACAATCAGGTAGTTCAAATTGATTGAAACAAGGCAGACTTCGCAATGCCAAGTGTGAGAAAGTATACATATCTTTGACACTGAAATCGTCAAGTGTTATGTGATCAGAAGAAATTGATTATGATTGATTCGATAATATAATATCTAAATATCAGAAATTTAAAAAAATTAAAATTTCACTAGTGAGTTAAGTTGGATATTCGAAAGAAGTTGGAATGACAGCAAAGAAACGTGCACATGTTGTGATGTCTGTTTTGAGTACTGTTTCTTAAACTGTACTCAAAAGTTTGTTTAAAGATCTTTATCTTCAAACTAATTTTTAAGTACCAAAAGCTGGAATGCCCATTCTAGTTTACTCCAGGCAAAGCAAATTTTCCTCTTGCATCTTAACTAAAAAATGTGCATAATATGTCTTTAATTCTGTTAAAAGTCTGTTGCTGTAAATTGCACACGCAAACTTTTTAAGTTAATCAAAGTTATTATAAATTTTTCATATGATTTTAACTAGTTACTCAAAAATAAAAATTGTTAAAATTATACGAGATAAAACAGTACTGAAAATCTGTTCTTATTATGTGAGTCAACGAGAAGTTCATTTTATGATATAGAAAAATTTATCGTTTTTTAAAACTGTACTTTTGAATTTGTTTCTCGTAAAATAATTTTTGAAACCATTTAATTACTAAATAAATGTTTAAAAATTTTTATTTGTCAGTTATCCAAAAATGTAGAATTTATAGTAGATATCTATAATTATTGTGCAATGTCTTTGTCATAAACATAAATGCTCAGATGGTAAATTATAAGACAAAATTTAATTATTAATTACATGCTGACTAAATAAGGAATTAGAAAATAAATTTGACAAGTGTACATATTAGTTAATGTATGTAGTAATGCTGTAATGATAAAAGATAAGTAAGCAATTTTTACAATATCTTGTTTTTATCGATTCACTAATTCAGTAAAGATTTTTTGACTCTAAATTTTTCCTAACTACCCTAAGCTACCTTACAGTGAAAAACAAAATAACTTTTAAAAAATGCAACGTTCTGTGGAGCACGCATTGGCTCGAAGAAGCACCGACTAATATATTGCCTTAGACATCAACAAAAATACTGTTTCCCATGACTTAAATAGATTTAAGCAAGATTACTTACCAATTAAATAAGATTTCGGAGATACTTTCGCTCGTTTGTGGTCTGAGTTTTGCTACGTCCATTTGTCACCGTTCTTGAAAATAGTTGTTTAAATAATGGCTTGGCTTGATCGTTAAATCTTACTCAAAATAAGTGCGTGACCAGTCGGTGCCGCAAAAGGAGAATTACACTTAGCACTCCCCTTTACCAACAAATTAATGGATCTGTGTTTGAAAGTCAAGTGATCTGACGCTTGTAATGAAGTGTTTATTGTTGCTCTTAAATCTCTGCTGCAGATAAACAGAAAAGTCTAAGCTTTAAATCTCTTGATTATAGCCGACATAAATTACACTAAACGCAATTGAAACCTCTTTGAAATTTATTTACAAATACTTCACAAATATGTCAAAAAATTCAGCCAACATGTTTTTAAAATTTACTATGAACTGACATATCTACATAAAAAGTAGTTCATCATCGCAATTATTTCATTTCATTAAAATATAATTAGTGACTAAATATTTTGGTTTTTGTTCAAGATTGTCTTGTAATTAGTTTTATTATTTCCTTTTGAATAGATGAGCATTTATTGTATTTGTGATTTTGAAATTTATCTATATATTACGTAGTCACAAAACATACATAAAATAAAACTAAATGCGCATAATATTTCTTCATTTTGTAATATAATAGCTAATTAATTAAGATGATTCTGGAACATCAAAGGTTTATGCACGTTAACATATGTTACTCTTTAATGTATATGAGTTTATTGTATATTATAGATTACTAACTGAAGCCCCCCTGTGCTTCTGTTGAGTGGGCTTTGCTCTTTTTATGGTGCTGTTTCTGATTCTCCATTCCTACTGACTCAAAATTGAACTATTAACATTTTGTAATTTTAAACTGAAATAAAATATTATTTGCAACTTTGTTTCTCCACTTCCATCCCAAAAAGCAATATGAGCTAGGGATTTCCTTACAATCTAAGCTCGTCTCAGTGAGAGTTTTAGAACGCCAATATATATGTATTTCATGGATTTGATAATTTTTTAAAAATATGACTTAGCTTCATATAGAAAAGAAATTAAATTCTCATCAATTTTGACTGCAATACCATATTTTATAAAGGAAATCAATTTTTATATGGTGCACAAGGAAAAAAATAGATAAAAATAACATTGTCATATAATTCAAAATCTTATTCAAAACGTTTACTAAAAATTTTAACAAATCCACTGAACTTAAAGATAAATAATTTCTTAAATGTAAATAGTCAGTTTACAATTTCTTAAAATTTTTTTGAGTTTTTCCCAAGTACGATCATGTTAGGACAATAATTCTTGAGTTTACTCTACTGTTAATAACTTACTTATTTTTCAATACTGTTAATTCAATTAGAAAAAGCCAAAAATGTCATTTTCATGACTGGAAGCTGATGAGATTGGTGTGCTACGTTTTAATTAAACCTAATGTTAAAGTGAAATTTAGCTCATAGATGGCAGCACCATCTGGGTATTCCAATTTAGAGGTTTAAGCCAAAGGAGACGCATAGCCTGACTCCAACCACCGTTAGAGATATTAATTTGGGATGGGAACATGGAACTATATTTTTCTAATATTACGGAAACTGACCATTTTACAGCAACGGTAGAAATAAATGCACAACTGCAAATAGTATAAAGAGTAAATATGTATTTCAAAACATTATGTTATTCAATTTTATCAGCTTTAGACGAAATATTAATATTTTAATTTATTCCAACACAAGGAGCTTATTTATTTATTTATTATTATTATTAATGTTTTTTAAAAGTCACTTTATGAATTCTACAATTCGCAAACATGGTTGATTATTTTTAAATATCGTTTCTATTTCTTTCTAAAACCGGACAATCAAATTTTTAAATAAGTAGTAGCTTTTAAAAATTTTTAGTAATATAATATTTATTAAAAATCTAGTAATATAATATTTTCGTCATTACATATTGAAAATATTTTTTATTAATGTAACAGAAAGACAAACTTTCCATTAGAATTTTCCTCTATTTCACACCTTGAAAAGAAAGCTACTTTTTTCCTGTGATTTAGCTGTATAACAAACTTGGTATTACTTTTTCGAGATTGCTTAAATAAGAGCAATTCCAACTAATTTTTAACTTTATTGTCTTATGTCCAGTTCCTCACCTAAAGACCAGTAAAGCAAGAAGCTATCCAAAGTTCTCGAATGTTGTGACACCTATAATTTGCCCTAATAGAACGACTAATTGGTGGTTGGACAGAATTCTCTCCCTGTTAAGCTTACTTATTTTTTGCCAATCGCATTGTTAATGTATTGCAAACGTGATTAGTTATTTGGAAAGAGCACGCTAACTGAGTGTTTCCGTCCGAACATAAATCTCCGAGGAGCGGAAGTCTGCGAACATCCATTCCTTGGTGGCTGTAAAAATGAAGCAACATGCGTTAACGGGAGGAGATCTTAAGTGTATTTTTATACGTCGGTGTCTTTCTTCAAAGCTGTTTTGGCGGATCTTCTTTTATTTCCTGACCCTCCTAATTTAGGATTCTGTCTGCCTTTAACTGGGTAGAGATCTGTTTAGCCAACATCCGTTTTATCTGCATGTAGTTCTAATGTGCTATTTATGCTATCTTTTTGCACTGAAAATATGAGAGTTTATATGGTACATTGAAATTTACAACTTTTGCTATTTTTCAATTTTTAAAAATGTTTGCTGAATGCATAACGCTTAATTTAATTAATTACCGTCTATAGCTTACAACACTGTACCCAATGTTAATGATAGGAATTAACATATTTTTTTGTTGAGGCAAGTGTTTTTATCAAAGAAATTCATTGTTTTGTTTCTGAAGAACAGTGAAATGAGATCTAATTCAGAATTATAAAACATTATTCAAAGGAATATTTATATCTTTATAATAACGAATGAAATATTATTTCTTTCGACAATCAAATAGTAACATTTTTGTACGCTCTGAGTTGTGAAAACAAGATGCAGTCACGTGATGACAATTCAAAATTTTGTCTCATTCTATGACAATTGTATTGAAAGCTCCTAAACTACCTTGAAAATAGGAAAAATTTCCGATTCGCAATATCTTAATAAAATAAGTTATAAGTGAAGACGATTTTAATAAAAGTTGCTATAAGCTAGTTTATGTATAAAATAATACTCAATTAATATGTTGCTATATACCAGGGGTGGCCAAACTTTTGGGATCCGGGGTTTACTCCACATTTAAAAAATCGAAGGCGGTCTACCAATGGCAGAGCTAAATTAACGTACATATTTATTTTCGGTAAAAAGAAAATATGGTAAATTATGTAATTTTTCTAAAAAAAAACTTAATATTAATATTTACAAAATAAAAAATTTACTGACGAAAATAATCAAAGTATTCATATACCAAATACTGACCATCCTATTCACTTCGTTTAGTTGAAATTTGGCACTGTATATCTGCGACAAGTTTATCATATTTTGGCTGGTACGAGGATATTGCAATGCATAAACACGAAATTAAATGTTCATCTATTAAATGCGACCAATGTTTGTTTTTTGTTCATAGTCGAAAAAGCAGATTCGCAAAGATACCTCGATCCAAAGTATGATTTCAAATACAAAATCAGTTTGTAAATATTTGGAAACGTTTCCTCAGAAATTAATTTCCAAAAATCAGTATATGCTCTGGATTTAAGAAATGTATCGCATCTTAATTTAATAATTTCTTCCTCGACCGTGACTGATGTGATATCTAGTAAATGTCCTATTTTTTCAGATACTCCATCAAAGTTGACATTTTCATTAAATGGAAATATCATAAAATTGAGTATTTCTTTGAACCTAATTAAGTCATCGAATCTTCTTTTAAATTCTTCACACAAAACAAGTAAGTATTAAGCGAAATCTTCGAAATCTCGGTTTAGATTATGGATGCACTCTTCCTCCATGTTTTTGAAGTTTCTCAATTCATGTTTTCTTAATCGAGATGCATACCTTTTTATAGGTTTTTGAATGTTTTAATTGCGCTCATCATGTCCGTTTTAGGTTTTAATCGTAAACCTTTAATCATAAATCTTTAAATCGTAAATCTTGCATAGTTTGTTTTGGGTTTTAAAGCATAGACTGTAGTAAATTTTTATTTTAAATAATTCATTGATTCTATGTCATAAGTCATAAATTAAATTGTTAACATCCAAGGTCATTATTGGGATGGTCGCGTGGACTACCTAAAATGTCTTCGTGGTCTACCAGTCGACCGCGGTCGACGTCTTGGCCACTCCTGCTATATACATTTCCACGTTTCCAATTTTTTATAGCTATATATAATTATTGGAGATTTAAATTATGTGCTTTAAGAAAAATCGTATTTTTTTTAAGTGTTGTAAAAACATTTGTTTTTAAAGAATGTAGTATTAATTACAATTTAACTGCTCAAAGTCACTTTGAAAAAAGAATTATTAGTAAAATAAATTTAATTATTAAAATATTGTGTTTTTATAAATTAAATTAAATCTAACTATTAATATGTCATAATAATTTCATGATTGTTTTTCTGTTAATTCTGAGAAATGAGAGAAATAAGTTGTAAAATGTTTTGCTGTTAAAATATTAGGTATTTTTTTATGATATCTCCATTTTTTACTTCATGTTACAGATATATTCATCAATAATTTGCAAATGAATGCATAATTTCCCTCTTGTTAAGTATATTATTTTCAGAGAGTTGTGTCAAAATTAAATTACAACTGTGTGCTTTTTTAGATTTGTGCAAAGGTGAATATTATGTGCTTGTCAACATCAGTAATTAAAAAATTAACATAGAAAATTTTAATTAGAATTTTAAGCATAGAAATCCATTGTTTTTAGGAGTGCAATAAAAGATGATTTAATAAATCCCATTTGTGTGTGTGTGTCTAGATACTATCCACACACCTGAAATTCATACAAAAAAAGCGCTTAAAATTCGTTCGTTTCAATGCACTTGTAAATAAATATTTTAGGGTGCCAACAATGCCAATACATTCCCCCCCCCCACCTACTTCCGGAACGTTCAAACAATTTTCCAAAACTCCTGCTTGGGACAATACGCATGAAATCGGTGAAGACGTTTCTGAACATTTTTCTGGTATACTATAAATATTTAGAAAAAAAATTTAGCTCTTTTCTTGTTTTTAACTGAAATTGTTTTCATTTATAATATAATTCGTTTTTGCTGCAATTTGAATTAATTTTTTACTGACTCGTATACCTGATCTTCTCATCAAGTGCATTAAACTTTGGAAATTCCTTCCTTTGTCAATGTGAGATAGTAGTTAGAAGAAAACCAACGCATAATTCGATAGGTTCGAAATTAAAATTAATATTTTTAAAAAAAAGAAGATTTTTTGCTGTAAAAAGCTTTTAATAGCTATCATACATTTAAAATAAAATTATTTTAGAAATGTTCAATTAAAATTATTTCAGTGGTTGTAATAAAAATATATGATTATATTTAAAATATAATATAATGAAAACAGTCAATAATTATTTCTTTTAATATTGCACTGAAATTCTGAAATCGTTTGTTAAAAGCTCTATTTTCAATTCTTGAATTCTTTTAATTTAACTCAAAATCCAATTTGTGCATTCTCAATGTTTAATTACAGTCTAAAGGATTATGTTCCGTTTATTATAATTATAACATAAATATTTTATATAAAAATATTAAATATAATATTTTGTTGTTTTTAAAACTCTTCTCTATATCCTTCAAAACTTCTTATGTGCCATAATATAGTGTATAAAAATTAACTAATAATTTTTCCATATAGAAATTTTTATTGAAATTAATTTTGAACCTATTCTTTTTTTTTTCAAACATATTTGTACAATTTTGATTGTTTAAGAATAAAAAGTAAATGAAAATATTTATGTTTATCACAATAAAATATGTCCCGACATAGTATTTTAAGATAATTTAGTACAATTCTTATTTACATAATTTCAGATATGTAATTTATAACTTTCCATTGAAATATCACAAACATTTTCTTTAAAGAATGTTCAGTTTGATTTCTTATGAGGTAGATGTGTGTTTTAAATACTGGCTTTTAAACCAAAGCTTTCGCTTCCGAAATCTACAATAATAGATCATATAATAAAATTTGTAAATTTGATTTACTAATGAAAATTTAAACAAGTCTGTAAGTTATACCGGAGTATATTTATATACCTCATGCTAAGAGTTTTTCTCGTTTTCTTTATTTTTCATCAGTTATTGGAACACTTCAGAACAGACCCTGAATAATTTCCTTTCAAATCAATTGCTCTCGTATTATTTCTATACTTTGAAATAGCTAAGAAATTCAGATGTAATTTAGAAATTTCTTGTAGCAATTTTTTTGGGTAGCTACAGCCTAAGAAGTATTGTTTAATAATGAATACTTTTTTTCTCTTGTTATTACTAACTAACTGATCTATTCTTCTACTTACTGATCTATTCTTCCTTTCAAAGAAGCAGCTTGAACCTCCCCAACCTCACAAAAAAAACTTTTTCTCGATTGTGATATAGCATAAATATAATTATTTTTGTTTTATTTTTAAAAAATCTTCTAATTTCAAAGTGAATTTTATGGTTGAAAAGTCTAGATGTGTACGCATATGTTATTGCAACTAGTAATGAATGAATTATTTGACTACATACAGTTGAAAACCTATTATCAGTAACCTTATTTAGTTAAGAAAAATATCAGGAACAACTATGTGAGAATGCTTTACTTGCCCGAACTTGCTATTTTAAAATATACAATTCTCTCCTGAGATTCGAACTCGGAGCAAGTAAATACAAAACATTAAAGATTATATCGAGTCATCTCAAGCATTAGCTTCTAAAATTTTCTATTCAATTCTGTACAGTTAGCGTAAAAATGTATTCAAATTTAAAAATATGTGCAATAAATGTAAAGAAATCTAAGCAATTTTTCCTATAGGTTAGAAAAGATTTTTTATAAGTAACCATTCATTATTTCAACGGCTGATTTTTTCTTTTTCTCTTTCAGTTGGCTGGAATCGGTGTGCTTGCAGTCTCCATATGGCTATACATAGAAAGCTCTGTGTACCTTGGCAACACAGATGACAGCTATATGTACTTTGTAGCTATATTCGTCCTTATGGCAGCCGGAGCGATCATGTTTTTCATTGGACTTCTGGGTTGTTGTGGTGCCTTGCAGGAAAGCCCTTGCATGTTGGGGACAGTGAGTATGATTACCGTATATCATGAAACATGAAAATATCCAATGATGATAAAATTAATTTTAATTGCTTCCTTTTAATATATCTACAGAATGGAAAATTCAATGTAGCATATTTGCTACCATGAATATAAGTTCTAACTTCCCTAAACTTGTTTAAATTGTTATAAACTGCAAACATTTTTAAGTTCAATAGTTAATAAATTTTATAAAATTATCCCGAAGAAAATTACAATTTACTATTTTTGACTAACTTATAATTATTTTTTTCCTTATCTCCATATGTTTAAAAAGCAATAATAGTTAAACACACACAATTACGCCGAAGTAAAAAAAAGACTACTTTTTTGTTGAATTAATTTTTATTGTTAATTCATTAAAAAAGTATTGAATTAACAATAAAAATTAATTCAACTAATCCTATTCCCCTATTCATTAAGCTGTTCCTCTACTTCCCTATTCAATCCTATTAATCTCTATTCCTATTCCCTTTTCACAAAGCGCTTTGGATTAAGCTAGGCAACTTCTGTATTTTGTTCTACATTACAGAATCCATGTCTATAGACTTGACCATATATTTTCACTTGTCTTTAACCAATAAATATATGGGAAAGTCTTGAAAAATAAGATTTTATCCAATATTTTGAATAAGTTATAACTTTTGCTTTATGATAGTTAGCGTTATTGTAATGTATGATTCTTTTAGATAATAGTAGTTTGTTTTTGTCATTATTATTTATTTCGATTTTTCTTTCTCTTGCTTAAGAAGAACTTTTGTTATCGATCGGTCTGTATAAGAACTTTGCTCAATCAGATTTTTATTCATGAACTAAATTGTATGTGTACTTGTCACTCGATATAAATAAAATATCAAGCAGATCTAATCAAAGATCACGCACCATTTAATCTTCAAAGATAAGAACAATACCAATATCAATATATTGTGCATACTTGAACCTTTGCACCTTTGCTATATGAATTCTTTTTAATGAAATATTTCGAAAACTCAATTTTCTGCCTCCATATTTGGATTATACATGTTTTGATTATTGGTAGCATTCCGCACTCCCAACGCCAAGGTCCGAGGTTCTATCCTCGGGGTAAACAATGTCGACTCAGCCCTTCATCCCTTTAGTTGGTCTACAGAACTGAGTACCAAGCGTGCTTGGGAACGAAACACTGGGGTGTATAGCGTTACACTGATCACTTAACCAGGACATATGCTTCACATCCCAGAGCTGTAGAAAAGGTATGGGCACTGTAGCGACACCTTCTAAAGGTGTTGCTACACCCGGTGTGCCCATACCTTACTACCATACTAAGGTGTGGGCACTGTAGCAACCTCACTTGAGGGTAATGACTGTAGGCCTTGGCCCCTTGATGGATTGTCGTGCCACAAAATTTAGTTTAGTGTTTTTTTGCATTAATGATTGAAGAATATTAAGATATTAAGCAAACATTAAAATTAGTTATTGATAGATTACGTAAATTTGGATTAAAACTAAATAATAAATTGATTTTCGCAGTTTATAATTAATGCAGTTATGTTTTCTGAGTGAGAAATCGAAATCTCTTTCTCTAAAGATCGAAGTTATTCTCAATATTAAATCGCTTAAAACTATTCATAACATTCACGCATTTCTCAGAAACGTTAATTTTTTCCATTGTTTTTGAGAAACGCTGATGGCATACAAGTTATTTTATATGAATGCTTAAAAGGTGCAACGAAACGAGATCATCAGAAAGTAACTTGGTAGTTGATGATACCAGTGTGTAGTTTAAAAATAAGGTTTATCAAATGTCGCCTCTTCATTTCATCTAAATTCAGAAGGGAAATTGCAATTCATGTAACCTTATTCTCGGAATTGATTTTTTCATTGAATATTTTAAACATTTGTTGAGAGGGGGGGGGGCGGATTTCACGATTCGTTTTGAGAGACCGCAGGCTTTTATCAATTAATTTTTACGAAAGTCTAGTAAAAGCATTCTTAAAGCAAAGTGGTTAACTTCAATGCATTTCTAATTTTTGAATAATTTTTAATAAAATAATTAAATAAAAACTTTTGATTAAACAAATGGGTCAAATGATCGAAGATTGATTTAAAATAACTATAACTTTTCACGCCATAAACATAGTGTTTTAAAGCTATAGAAAGCACGTACATCTTAACTGTCTCTTACTTGTCTAAAAGGGAAAAGAGGCGCTTCTTAGAAAAAGTTTTTAAAAAAAGTTCTCCAACTTCTATTTTTAACTCGTTTATTTTTTCTTTTAGCTCTTTCCCCCACCCTTCTCAACAGTTAATAGCACAGCTAGTGTGTTAGCTCTCGAAGGATGATGCATGCTTATTAATATTTAATCCTGAGTATAATTTATTGACACGTAATTTTTATTTTTAGAAATGAATACACTTTCGAAAAATTTTGCCGTGGTATTATTTCTTTGTTTCCAATTTTTATTGATCTTATATTTATGTGCGCTTATTTCCGATTCGAATTTGAAGTTAAAAAGAAATATTCGTTGATCACCAATCAATTTGTGTACCATTTGAATTCGAAATAATTATGGCAAATCGATATTGAAAGAAAAGTTTTCAGATTGGTAATCTGACTTCACATGTGAAATTAGCGATTTAGTGCGTATGAACTTAATTATGTAACAATAAAATTTGAATAACAACTTAGATATCTGTCCCAGCCAGACGGATGTTCTAAGAGGTCCAATGTACGTTAAAAAATTCTGTGGTACTCAGTCCCGTTGCTAGTATGTTATGGCATGGAAATCGACTTTAGCGTTTGATCTTTGCTGGAAAGTATTTGTTGGTTGACGTATTTCGTCGAAAGAAATAGGTAATCGGAACTATCACTATAACCTACCTTAATACCTCCATGTTCGTAATTAGACTTGCTTATAACAGTAAATTTTTATAAAAAGGACTCGAAACCATATTTTGCTGTAGATTGAAAGTAACATATTTTTACAGAATATCAATTAAATGTAAAATAAATATTTAAACTGTTAAAATTTAGGTGTGTGGAAAGAAAACACACAGGCATGAAAATACGATCACTACTTACAAGAATATATTTATTATTAAGTTACACCTGTCAAAAGTGCTTATCAATAAATCTAGAATTGATCATATATCAATATTGTAGGAAAATTCCCAGCTGTAACCTTCTTTTTTCGAATACCATAACAAACAACGTCTTTATTTGGATTTGTTCTATTTTGAAATTAATAATGAGACGATAGGAATTAATATCTATCAAAATACAAAAGTTAAAAAATACGAGTGAATAATCATCCTTACTATTTTATTCGGACTTGTGACCCAGTCCGTGGAAGATTCAGTCTCGTTTGATTGTCTCTGATCGATGACCCTTGGGGCTTTGAACATTCGTTTTGCCCTCTCGTTTGTGTGGAGAAGAGGGTTTTATTTTAAAAGGTCAGATCGTGTACTTGATATTAAGGAATAACAGCAGTTTTTTTTAAAATTTTCCGGATTGTTTTATTGATTTTTTTGAGTATTTTGAAACGATTAGTGATATACTTTAAGTGGCAGTGAAAATGCAACACCTTAACCTCATTCATAGAAAGTGATGAAAGTCGATAAAATAGCAACACTTAAAAATAGTAACTGCTTATTACTTTATAAACACTTATAAATAGAGCGACTATTCAGTATTTTCAGTAATTTGTTAAGCCACTCTTAAGGGCATAGTCAGTTACTCATCTAACTACTGATTAAATAAATGAACGAATTGTGTCCTGAGGGATAGTTGTCCATTCTTTCTCATCCACTTGTCATAGTTCATCGTCTAAACATGGCAGTGCGTGTGACAGTAATGTTAACGGATGTGTGTGTGGAGTACTTCGTTCACACGTATCGTTAAGCTGTCATATTCACACCAGTGAACTAGTAATTATCTGTAATCGTAGGCTGACCTCCAAACCAAGATGCAGCGTTGTCGTGTAGTATATTGCCCAATATTGTTATCAGATTGAACCTGTTTAGAAGCCAACAACTAGACTTGTACGTTGTGGCTGTACAAAGCAACTGAGACTCATTGCTTTTTAAAAAAAACATAAAACAATTTAATTCTACTAATAAACTAATTAATTCATTTTGAAATCCTCGTAACTATGTTTCGACACAAATGCAAATAAAAGCGCTTGTTCTTTTGACTCAATTCGGGTCGTACCTTTGAACTGTTAAATAACTACAGAGAATCAAAAGACTTGTTACTTTAGATTATTATTTTGCTATACATGGCTGAGCATAGATGGTCTGAATAAGTATTTTGAATTGTAAATTTGAATTCATTTAAATGACATTTTTCTACTATGCATAGATTTTCATTCGTTATTTTAAAGTTAGTTATACAGAATCAGTGAATACTTTATAATGTTAGTAAATAAGAAGTACAATACTCAATTCACGTAAATTAATGTGACTGCTACTATTTACTACTTCAATGAGTTTGAAAGAATGTTTAACTCCCAAATGCTTCCGTTCGTCTTTTAAAAACCATAGAAAAATATTTGGAGGGGGTAGGGGAAGAAAAATCGAATTGGAGTTCTGTGCACTTTCTGTCGCTATTTACAAGTTATTCCTGTAAGTTGGCATAGTACTGAATTTTTTTATGTGCTTTTTCATAATTGCAATAATATGTGAAAATTACAACAATAATGAAACCTTAATTAATTGCTATGTATTACATATTTGCATAATTCCATCTACATTTCAAATGTATGCTGCATTTCAAAAATTAACATCTTTTCTGTCACTTAACTTTTAGAAAATTCATGTTTAAAAGATAAGAATAATTATAATTTGATGTATTTATCTAAATTAAACTTTATTTATTTATTTTTTTTTCTCTTCTATTTTTTGTAATGGTACCTGAAAAATAGACATTGTTGCTTAATTAAATTATCACAATTATCGCTTAAATGAAAATTGTCAAAGTTTAAATTTTTTCTCACAAATAAGAGAACATTTTTTTATATTGAAAATTTAATTTTTAATAGATATGTGTGTAATAACTTCATTAAATTTCTGAAAATTTTGTAAAATACCAAAATAGGTTTGATATTATTTTTTGAATAAATGGTATTTAATAATATAAATTATTTAATTTAATGAATATTAAAGAAATATAATAATTACTCTCTAAAACTATAAGTCTCTAAAAAATTTAAATTCACGTTTAAACTATCTCATACAAAAGGGAATACAATTTTGAAACCTTGTAGTAACTAATTAAAATAAGACTTAAGTTTCTTAAAATTGAGTCATTTTTAAATAGTTTTTACAATTTTTCTTCATTAATTATATAATGATCTGATTAATAATTCAAATTTTATTGTGCAACTGTAATATCAGTCACAACTATTTATCACACAAATAAAAATTTATGAAAATAGTGGCGCCATCTATGGTTGTCATAGTAAAAATAAAATTGTTTGAAAAGTTTGAATTTGTATTATATTTGACTATAAAGAAATAATATTCTCTATAATGTATCTAATGATTTAAACTGTATATTTTAATTTTAGTTCTTCATCTTTTTACTTGTAATTTTTGCTGCGGAAATTACTGGAGGAGTGTGGGCATGGATGTATAAAGATGAGGTATTTTTTTGTTGTATATATTAATAATTTCTTAATAGAATTGAATTATAATTTATCCTAAATTAAATTACTTGATTCTTTAATTTAATTTTTTGTTTATTTATTAGATGAATAGATTAATCGAACTTCAAGTGACTAAAATGGTCAAAGATGAATATGGAGCATCAAAATCAGTTGAGAAAACAATCGATGCTATCCAACATGACGTATGAATTTTAATTAATATTTTCGTGATACTACTATTTGATTTCATTCATTTAACCTTAACTTTATCTACATATATTTGCACCTTATATTTATATATTTGAATTGTAAAATTGTCTTTTCCTCTTTTGATACTCAAGTTTTAAATTACAAATAAATGAAGTAACACATATGAATATGAAAATAACTTGAATAAATATTTTCTCAAAGTACAAGAACATATATTAAATTCAATCTGCTTAAAATTACAATAATTTTAAATTATTTCCACTTAAAAAATTGTTTCTCTTTATTAACACACATAGGTAATAAATTATTTAATCTCTTTATCCCTATATCCTTATTTTCATTTATAGTAAATTTTAAGCAAATTTATATTTTAGTGGCATTATCAAGAAATTAAATTATTCTATGCAAATTTAAGCATCTGGAATCTCACTTAATGTTAATTTAAAACAATTGTTAAATAAAATTCAGTTTGCTGAATTAATCTGCTGGGAGTGCAATAAAAGTAGCTCAAGAAAAGAATCAGAAAAATTTAAAGAGTAGTATTTCATGATTTCCTAAAATTTATTAGTAATTATAGAAACTAGCTGTTTTGTAATTCATTTGACATCATAAATCAGTTGTTTTTTTTAATTTTACAGTTGCACTGCTGTGGAGCCATGCAACCAAGTGATTGGGCTCATTCACGTTTAAATAGTAAAGATAAAAGTGCAGTAGAAGTTGGAATATCCAAAACTGTTGGCTATTATACCTTACCATTTACTTGTTGTAAAGATAAAAATCCAGATGTATGTGATGTTCATCGTAAGATAAAATTTGCTGGACAAATTTTTGATGGAATTTATACTGAAGTAAGTATTTACACACATGCAATTAATAGTATTCCTTAATTTTTCCTTTTTCCAGATTATGTTAGTCTTAGTATTTCCCTTTGCATTTTATGTCAATAAACAATTTTCTCACATTTATTTTTCTGTTGTGAATAAAAGATTTTTCAATTAAATTTAAGTTAAGCCAAGAAAGGTAATATACTTGTCTAATATTACAAGTTTCACCCCTTTTCAAATAACATATTTTTCATTGAAAATTCAGAAAATAGTTTATTTAACTGTTTCATATCAAATACAAACTTATTTTGCTTGAAATCTGATTACAATATACAGATTGAAGGCTCAAAATTATGTAGGTGTTAGAATTATGTATTATGTTTTATGTAGGTGTTAGAATATCCATAAAAATTCTTCCTATATTAACAAGCATATTTTATTATGATTGCTGAAAATTAAAAATTTGTATGCTTCAGAATTTTTTTTTTTTTTTTTTTTTAAAAGTTTGAAATTAATAACAATTTGGAAAAAAAAAAGTTTATGTAAAACAGTTTTTTTTAAAGTTTAAATCTAATAGTGTATCATCATAGCTATTTGATTAAAATCATGATCTTCATTTTCAAAAGCAATCCTTGACTTATGAATTATTTTAATGTAATATAATTGCTTAAATGAGTATAACTTAAATACAATATAACATTTGAATAATTGTGACTAAAAAACTAGGTATTACAGCAAATACAAATTTAATGATGTGTTGGAGATATAAATAAAAACTTACAAGCTGTATTGACTATAAATAGTTCTCAAAATAATGTCAAAAAAAATTTATTTAAAATAACATTTCCATTATATCATTTAATGTTTTCCTTTTTTACTGTTTTATAAGCAACTTGAAATATTTTTTAAATAATTATTTCTATTAAAATGTTTTACACAGTATATAAAATTATCTTATAATATTCCAAGTTACTTTTCACATCTTTGTATAGGAATAATTGCTTCTATAATATCAAGTAGTATTAATCTTAAGAAAACTTAAATAATTTAAATATTTATGCATAGCTTAGTAAATAATTTAATATTTCTATTTCATGGTATTTCAGATTTTTCTTCAGTTAATTTAATTAACTTGTTAATTTAATAAGAAAAATTATTGCACTAATCTTACTATTAAATTAATTTCCTGTCAAAATTCCTGTTTTTTAATCATTACAAAATTTTAATTATCTAGGGCTGTGTTCCTCGTTTACAAAGATATTTTGAAGATAATATGATAATCATGATAGGAATAGGCATTGGAATTGGTGTTATACAAGTAAGTAATTTTGAATTTTTATAATATATTAATTTTCATTAAACATTTATTATTTCTAATAGTATCATATATGTAGATTCTTAAAAAAGTAAATGAAATTAATGATTGACAAACTTCTTAGTTAATTATCATATTATTTATGACTTTATCAAATATTCCATGTTTTTATGAAAGAATGGTAATTTTAAATATAGATTTGTTTCCAGAACAAATATTGACTTTTGATACTCCTTATGAAATTTTACGAATATAAAATATAGAAAATGTTACCTACTATTAAAGTAATAAAGAGTGTAAAAATGTGTTTAAGACAAAGTATTTGAAAATGCAAAACTTTGTAAGTAATACTGCAGTTTTTACAATTAATCTGTTATTTAATGATACTTTTAAAAATTCTTCTTCAAACTTGGTAAATTATTGTAATTTTATTGATTGTAATACTATGAGTAAATTCATATTTCAATCACTTCTTAAGTTAAATAAAATATTTTGTATTCAATAGATTTTATTTGAATAAAAAATTTAAAGTCCATTTAAAGTCAGTAGTTTTCAACAACCCCATGCCTAGTTAAACTTATTACTTGATATGATTTGCTGAAATGCTGAATTTTCTACAGAAATGAAAAGTTTTTGATAATGTGAAAGAGTTGATACATATTGAATTTACAAATTGAGAGAGAGAGAGAGAGAGAGAGAGAGAGAGAGAGGCATATTTTTTCTTTCTTTCTTCCTTTTACTTAAAAACTTTTGTTTGCTGCATTTTTGTGTTTAAAATAAAAATAATTTTTGCAATATAGCTCCAGAAAATCTGACTGTAGATTTTAATGCACACAAGTAACTTATTTGTAGAAAAAATTAATATCTGTGTTATTCAGCTGTACTAAATCACCCTAAAAAATAGACATGATTTTAAAAAATAAATTGTTAATTTCAGTCACGTTTTAATATAATTTATGTTTTTAATCAGTTGTTCTTATTTTATGTTCATTTATTGCATATGTATTGTATTTGTTGATTTACTGACTTTATAAAGGTGATTAGTGAAAAGTAGATTTATCTATGTTTTGTTTTAACTATTATCCTGTATATATATATTTATATATATATGATTTTACTCAACATTCATAAATTTTTATTTTAAATTAAAAAAAGCAACTATATTGCAATTGTGCAATCAGTGTTTTATCACAATCTCTTCATTTATATGTTACATTATATACATTCATAATATGGTTATAAATTCAAAAGCAGTTATGTACTGATGATTTTAAATGTATAATGTTAAGAATATAGAATTATACAAAATAGTTTCAGTTACCAGCTTCAAAAGCAATATTAATTCATTTGAAACAATTCATAGGTTAACTAGATATTCATTGGAATTCTGTTATCTGCAGAATTTCCTTAAGCCTCTTTGAAAAGCAATAGCTTTTTTAATGTTAAAAATTAAAGCTTATTTTTATAATATCAAAACAAAATACATTTCTATTATTTGGAACCTCTTTATATCATGAATCCTTCAAAATAGGAATTTCAAATATGTATTTTTGATATAAATATGTAAGGAAAATATTTTCTTGTGTATTAACAATTTCTCAACACATTAATATCCCAATATCTCTATACTTCAAACTCTAGGAATTTGAGATACCAAAGTGCTACTATAATGGAAAGATTTTTATATTTAATAATTAGTTTAAATATTTTTAGTGATCTTATTCT
Organism: Latrodectus geometricus; assembly: GCA_026290005.1. NCBI lineage: Eukaryota > Metazoa > Arthropoda > Arachnida > Araneae > Theridiidae > Latrodectus > Latrodectus geometricus. Next base: position 13,517 of record JAPDSC010100410.1, on the reverse strand, counting down.
GTTATATATTTTTATGAATGTCTATACATTGTCTGCAAATTGTTTTATGTTCTTTAAAAATTAATAAACAGAAATATAATTTATTTTCTTTATTCATAGTCAGTACCAATGATATCTACAATAGTTATTATAATTCTATATTTTATTTGTTAATTTCATGCTTAATATAATAAAAAAATAATTAAATCTTAAAATCTAATAAAACTTATCCCCACTACTTTAATTTGCTATATCTTCTTTCTTTTAGGTTTTGGGTTTGATCTTTTCAATGGCATTATGTTGTGCAATACGAAGTGGAGGAGATTAATGCCTTATTTAATTTCAAATTTAAAAATTGTGTGCAACAATTTATTTATAATTTAACAGTCAATGTGAAATTTTAACTTAGGGATGTATAAAGTGGACCAATTGCTTATAAAAAATGACTGATTTGTTTCCATCCATTGTTAAGTCCTCTCTTAACCATTTAATAAATTATTTAATTATGTGAATTTTAATTGTCATACTTTGTAATCAAAATAAGCATACTCATTCAAATGAGAGTAGGAATAGAATTTTATGAATTATATTATTTATTAAATCATAATAGGTATATATGAATTGTTATGCATATTAACATTTAAAATAAAATATTTATCTTATTATTTTTACACAACATTTGTTCACCCCAACTACCTCTTAATGTATATAACTTATGACTAGATTATATTAATTAATAATCAAATTATATTGTATTATTTAAAATTACGTATTAATGCTGGAAAATGTTGTGCATGCGATTGATTTAAATTCTTTGTGCTTCCAATTGTAAAATATTATTTAAAAAGTTTATATTTCTGTGGAATATATACATTTCTCTTCGTTGTAAATGAATAAAAGTCTTTTCTTGTACTCTCCCATTTAGCAATATTTTATATTTAATTTCGATATTTTCCATTTGTTATTGATTTAATATACATAAGATATGCATGATGTAATTGTTTTTGTATGACTTACTACTTTCACATTGATTTAATTTCAATTATTAAAGATATTTTATTGTTTTGTTTGTTATGAAGCATAATCTAAATATTTTGTTATGAGTATATTAATAATATATTATTTCTGATAATTTCATTTTTCTATTAAAATTAGTGTTACGTCTTCAATATAGTGACTGATGTTTGCCTTATTAAAGTGGAAAAATGATTTCACATTTTTTAGCCCAATAATGATTGCACACAATTTTTGATAATTATGTTCTTTGTTGTAAACTTTTTTTTACATATGTTTCACCTCCAATTTATTTGAAATTTATGTATTTTTGATTAGTCTTTGTTGTATAAAAATGCGTTTATGAAATGTGTATTTAACATTCATTATACTTCATTCTGTGCCATAAATATCAGCCCAAATTATAACTATTTTATCAACTCGTGTTGAATTGTGTAATCCATTATTTAATTTTTGCATTGTATTGATTGATTAATAATTATCATTAGTTATTAATATAAGCATATTTGTTTTTTAAAAATTATAGTGTTTATCTTGAAAAGTGTATTTGTAGAACTTTTTTCCCTATGTATTTTCTAATTATTTGTAAAGATGAGATGCAATTTAATTTTCTTGAAGAGGCATGAATGTTTATTTTTATTTCATTAGTTTCTTAAATTATTTTTAAAGCTTTCAAATCAAATAACAAAATTTATATCTTTAGATATATTAATAAGCAAAAAAAGTATTAAAAGTCAGTTTTATTTTGGAAATGTTTGTGTATGTATTCATGCACAAACATCTGTATGCATTATGCAAAATTAATTCATTTAACTTCTATGCATAAGCTGCTTTTTTAATGGAAAGGTGTTTCAGTTTCTTAATCAATAGCCATCTAAATTATTTATAATGGATAAATGAAGATAAATTAAAATTATATTTGTTCATCTGAAACTAAGCCTTTTAAAATAGGGAACTCACAAAAGAAAAATTTTATTAATTGTGATCTTAAGTCTAACTCTATTTTATTTACAACTATCTGTAAATAATTTTATTTAAATATGCAATCTTGAGTACTTTCAAAATCATATAAAAAATTGAAATAATAGGATTCTTTAGAAATTCAGTAGTTTCAAAATGATATTTTAGTGCACTTAATATTAGGTTTTGAAGAAAAATAGTTAATAATAGTAAAAAGAGAGAGTATTTAATTTTTACATTTCATGACTTGTAATTATTAAAAATTTAATCTTTAGTAATTTAACTCACCCAACTGCAATATTAAAATTATTAGCTACCATATGTCCAAGCATTTTGCCTACAAGATATTTCTTGAACACGAATGCATTTTTGTGCCTTTTGTAAATGCTTCATTCATTGTGCCATTCTGTAATTAAAGATTGAGTCAAATGTATCTTGTATATATGATGTAAACATATGTAAATAAAACAAATTCATTTTTGTACTAAGTTTATTATTTAAACAGAAAACTTTTACTAACTATACTTTTTACTAAGAAGAAAAATCATTTGATGGTATGTAATCCTGATAACATTTTTCATACATATTGATATTAATATTATTTGATATTCTCTCTATTAGCTATTCGGGATAAATTATATCATACTGGTGTATTTCTGATATTTTAAAATACACACAATATATTTTTGATTTTTTATTTAAGACTAAAGAAATTTGCTTTAGTCTATATGAAATTATGTTAACCAGATTTTAGGTTCTCTATTAATTTGGGATGTATAATTCCCTATTTTACAGAAGGCAATCGTTTTTGCATCAAAATAATTTTAACAATTTCCTTCCTTTAAAGAAAAACAACTCCCCTTTTTAAGAAAAATTTAATAAATTCAGACTGTGTGAAACACTACTTCTTTGTATTGCTTGATATATTAAGTATAATTGAAGCTTTTTAAAAGCTATGTGTTTGAATGGTCATTATAATGTTCATTTTGATTGTTTTGAATTAGTGATTTGAATGGTCATTATAATGTTCATTTTGAATTAGTGATCACACAACAATCTCTCATAAGATTTAAATAGCTCGGGAGTACATTTTCAGTAGATCATATTTGCTTTGACTAATGTTGATTTCTTTACTGAACAAATGATGACAGGTGGTCATGTCGACATTAAATAATTCATCAAATATAATTTTAATATTTCAAAAGGGTATCGATTGTTGTACAATTTGTCGAATCGCATTTTATAGCGATTGATGCTGCAGAATTTTGCATTTGTGTCATATTACGCAGTTTGATTTCTAGAATGCAATGTGAGCAGCAGATTTATAATTGATTGATTTTCAAAATAATTTATTTGTAAAATCCTTTTTTTCAAACTCTGAAAACATTCAGCCTCTTATTTTTCTTAAACGAAAGGCCCAATATTGTCCAGGCTTGTTTCAATGTAAAGCCTTTGTAAGCTTAACGTATCTGTGAGATTTTTTCCAGTAGGAAAATAATTAAAAATGAATACACAAATTCATTGATTAATATTTAGATTGTATCCAAAAGGTAGCCACTATTTGCTCTCCCAAATTCAAAAAATGTATTTGTAAAAAAAAAAAAGGTTGCATTTTTCTTATTTAAATTAATAAACTTGATAAAAAATTAATAAGCCTCTTCTATTATTACATTTATTATTTATTAAAAACTATACTTCAATTAGTTTCTTTGTGTTTGGTACTGTGTAATTAACATTGATCTCATATCTACTAGAAATGTAAGTTTATTGACAATAAGAATTGTTAGTTTTAGAGGTGATAGTTTTTTTTTTTATTTGATTGTAGCTGACAATAATTTTTAAAACGGTATGGTAACTCAAACGTTTTATAAATTTGGAAATCACTGCTTTAAAGTAAGATCGATGTTTCCATATTTTTTCGAATAGTTTATATTAAAAATATGTTTGTAGGATAAATGTTATTTCATTCATCGCCAGTTGTGGATATCTTGTCCCCTCTCGTTTGTCCTTTCAATGGAATTATAGTTAATAATTCTTCTTTTGAAGTCATATCTACGAAAACCATTCTCACAAAAAGGCATAACTGTGCAGTGTCACTAATATCTGTGGATTCAGCAAATTGATGTGATAGGAACTTACAAGCTTTTAATCGTCATTTAATAAATTTTCCAAATTATTATTCATAGCTTCAGTCCGTCGCATCACAGTCTTACGAGACAAAGAAATATTATTTATTGACGATATTATTTCAGATTTGTTTTTAAAATCGTGGAAAAGCGCTTCTTCCGCTTTAATGAAAGCTTCTTTTATCAATTCTCAGTCTTCGAATGGTTTTTTTCGCTTTATCAAAACTTCTGTAATTTTAAACGACGCCAATGTTACTGCTTTAGTTTTCGTGCCTGGTTTCGTTAATACCGATTGCTGTAAATGTAAATTCGACTTCAATTCATACACTTTAACTTTTCGAAGTTCACTGCCGATTGGAAAGTCTGTAGCGTATTTTAAGTGCATGGTTTTAAAATGTCTTTCGACGTTTGCTTTTTTTGGTAGTGTCACACTTAAGTTACATATGAGACAAACACATTTCTCCTTCATCATAACAAAAAAGAAATCATCTTCATATCATATTTTACTTCTCTAAGCACTGGTGCCTGGCTGAATCATTTTGGACGGGCTGTTGAAAAACAAATTCAACAGTTTCGCGTATCAACAGTTTTGAAACAAATTCGTATCAGTGCGGTAGGAAGCGGGCGACCTGCCACGTAAGACGATTAACTTAGAAGTGAAACTAAACGGCCAGAAGAGACGGGTAGACTAGACGATTCGGCACGTCGTTATCATGCGCGGGCTACTGGATATAATCTAAGCATCCCACTTTGTCAAATTGTTTCGATTTAATTCCACTGTAAAACGAAAAATTCAGTGCCTTACTTTGCACAGCTTGTTTTAGGTTTTAAAGCAAAAACTGTAGAAAATTTTTGTTTTAAATAATTCATTAATTCTGTGACAAAAGTCATAAATTAAATTGTTAATATCCGAGATCACTATCGGGATGGTCGCGGGGTGTTGTAGCACGAGATAAAATATGGCTATTGGTTTGACATAATAAGTCAGTGCGAGCCTCTGGTTTCTTTAAAGTGTTTTATTCAACAGCAACAACAAGACTAGAGAAAAAGTTAGAAGTACAGTATGAAGAAATGGAATCACATGACCTAACACAGCGCCATCTATAGGAAATGAATGTTAGTTAGCTTAAGTGGAAGGAAGAAGATGCAACACGGGGTCTACCTAGAATGTCTTTGCGGTCGACGTCTTGGCCATCCCTGATATAGAGGCTATCATGACATTTGATGGATACTTCTTGGATATTTTAGATAACCCTGTATGTGTATCCTAGATATCCCAAGGATATATATCACTTGTTCTGCTGTGAGTGAGATATTCATATTAGATAAAATAGTTTTTAAGAAATATCCAAACCCTATCTAACTAGGTATGTGCTGTAGATATTTTAATGTTTCAATTCTTCTCTTTCAATAATTAAAAACATACTATAATTTGAAAAATGTCAAACTTTCCTTATGGAATTTTCATCATTAATTTATATAACTTTTTCCTTATTATTTATATTGTAAAACATAATACATTTCTCAACAGCTATGCAATATTTACATTTTTTTTTGTAGATTTCATAATAAAGTTAATTCATTAGACTAAATATTTAACTTCTAAATAAAAATTCTGAAAATGTCATTTTTTCATTACTATATGCACAAATATAGTATGAATTAATTTTATGAAATATGATTTAGTATTAATGATGCATTCAATATCTTATTATTTTTCAGATTTATGAAATAGGTTAAGAAAAATAGCTTAGTTTGGAAATTTAAAAAAAAAATAATAATTTGGGGCTTTTTATTAAAAATTTCTTTCTTCCTAATCTTTAGATGCACATAGGCATGATATTTTGAAAAAAAAAAAATGGGCAATGAACTATTCCTAAATGAATCTTTAATTAGGAATGATCCATTATGTAAGGGTGCCCTTCTTCACTTCTTGATAGAAATAAGGATTTTCATTGGAATTTCATCACAAAATATTAATTTGATTTTGCTTTTTTAGATAATGAGCTTAAAACCGAAGAAATAAAATTTATATATAAATCATCAATAAGCTTGAATTTCGATAAGATATTTTATATAAGAGTAAATTCAAAATTCATTATAAAATTCTGTTGTTCATCAGCGTGTATGGTTCTAATTTTCAAATTTACGTTTTGAGCGTAGCACTGGGAAAGTTATTTGTAGTATCAATTACATTCATTTGTTTTGATTAGAGCTTGTTTATCGAAAGTGCAAGTAGACCCAAAAGGCTTGTCATATCCAATAATTTTGACTTAAAAAACTATTAAACACCTAATGAAATAACAAAATTTAAATTTTTTTTCACCCTTAACTTTCAAAATTTAGAGAGATAACAATAATAATCTTTCTAATCTCGGAACCGTCTAGCAGAGCTAGACAACCCCCAAGAATCCGATATAATAATAATGTATATTTAATTAATATTATATATTGGAATAACAGCAAGATTGATAATATATTATAACAATATTTATCAAATATGTTTAAGAAGATTTAATCTCCTAAATTTAAAAAGCTTTCTCTTACTTACAATAGCAATGACACTTATGCATTCAAAATAACTAAATACCTAATTTCCATTTAAATTTTTAAAGGAAAATAATCATGAAAACAAAGGAAGGAAAAAAAAAAAAATATGGGAGAGAGACAGAACAAATTTTTGTTATATAATAAGTATCCATTATTAAAAGCGTGAGAACCCATATTTGACTTCTTTTTGAAATAGTTTTCTCTCAATCATATTATTACACTAATTAAAACAAGAATTTGTTTTCAAAATATAAGCTGAATGAAATCAAAATAATTTGGTTCGTGATATTTTCTTTCAACTTTGACACTTTTTCTGTATATATATTAAATATATCAAACATTAAAATGGAAATTAATTTTAAAAACATTAGCTGTCTTACAACTTGTTCTCGATTAAATTAGTAGGAATCAAATTAAATATTTGCAATTATAAAAAAAGAATACATGTGTAATATTAATTGCCTAAATGAAGATGTTACACATTATTTAAGGAATATGTAAATGAATGCATGATATTTTATTTGGTATTTGCTTTTAACTATGCAAGAAATTTGAAAAATATTAATTGTTTTGGGCATAAAATTTTGTTTTGAATTGGTCACTAATAAATACAATTAATTTATCATAAATTTAAGAAATAAATAAATTTTTTTCATTGAAAATTTTTTATGTTACTAGGAATAAGAATAGCTTAAAGAATAGATCTCTTTCTTTGAGTGTTTGTATATGATATATATATATATTTTTTTCCCTACTTTATGTTATTTTTTTAATGATTTTTTTATAGCCGAAGAAATTATTAATAATTGTAATGAGGACTTGTAACATAGACACTAGAAAATTTTGATTTTTTTGCAGAAAAAAAATTAGTGGAAATCTCTGGATATTTATAAATATAAGTAATTATAATAATACATAAGATTTTACACGTATATTAAATTTTAAGGGAATTCAAAATAAAATATAGTATCAGAAATTATAAGCTATAAATTATTATTAAAAATTTATTTTAAAAGAAAAAAAATATCATCCAAGGCACCGACGAGATTCGAACTCGTGATCTCCTGTTTACTAGACAGGCGCTTTAACCAACTAAGCCACGGCGCCTTGATTAATGTGAACAATTGTACATACATATATAAAATCTGATATTATATACAAAATTTAAGTATATTCATATTTAAAGGTAAAAAACTATATCCATTATTTTTTAAATAGAAACATGAATAATTTTTGAATATTTAATACCTAAATTTAATTTAATTTAATACCTAAATTTAATGTGCTTCCTTTCAGATGATTATCAAAATGGAATGCAAAAGTAGTATGCATACAAAGTAATGTTTTAATTTTATAATGAATCTATTTTTAAATTAATGACATAAATTTTCCTGTAAAAAAATTCTTTTTCATATTTTCCAAAAGGAAACAGTAACATCATAAAAATATTTTTAAATTCTGTAAGTTTATAAAAATTCATTAATATAAATACAGTTGTGTTACATTGCTTATTACATATTAATTTGTTAAATTTAATTAAAAGCATATTAATAACAAAACTGAAAAATATATAAAATAATTTATTATCCTTTTTCTGCAAAAGATCAAGAATATTCATATAATATTTGCTTTTCACAAGTTTGGCCAACTAGGAATTCTATCAAAATGTTTTTATTAAAAACAGTAGGTACTGCCATCTAGTGTTATTGTGTGTAAATACATTATAAATATATATATTATTTAAAAAAAAATTTATTAATATATTTAAAAAAATTTAAAAAATTTTTTTGAATATTCTCTTATACATTCTGTAAATAAAATTTAGTAACGATATTGTCTCTCTGTTTTTAAACATTCACAGAAATATGAAATTAAAAATTTGTGTTAGTGAAAAAGTTTTTTTTTATTTTTGCAACATAAATAGAAAAAGACAAATATATTTTGCATTTTAAAAATATTAATTGGAAATTATTGGATTGTAGTCAACAGATGAGAAGAAAAATGTTCTATATAAATTTTGTTTTTTTTTCCAAGGATAAAAACTTATGATAACTCTTTTTAACACTAGATGGCAGTACCAACTATTCTTTGTTAAAATTTTGTACTGATATTGTTACTTAATAACATCCACAGATATGTGGATAGTAAAATTGAATATTCAGTTTTTACTAAAAGCAATAAATCAAATTATGAAAAAAAAAAAAAAATTAATTTTTTTAAGTTGCCAATAATGAATAATTTTTACTTCTTTACATTTAAATTAAACATGTTTGATAATTAAAAGTAAATTTTAAATAATACAATTATAATATCATTCTTCATGCAGGTAAACGTGTTGAAAAAAATGCCTATCGCATAAACGAAAAGTAAAGAATGGCCAGTTTGGCCTTTTATTATTTTGAAATTCTGATTGTGAAGATTTTGAACAAACTCAAAGACACATTAAAAAGTTACCAATACCTTACTTTTTCTCCACTGGAATATTAATTATGTTTTTCTTGGACAATGAAAGGAGATTTCTCAAAATTTTATTGTTAATAACATAGCATTTATAATTTCACAAAGGGTCTCCTTAAAACTGTATGATTGCCAACCATACTTGTTCAAGAGGACGCTTCACCATAGTAAAAATTTGCTTTGATTTTGCGCTTTTGTAATATTTTTTGAACATTTGTTTCTAGTGTATACATTTTAATTTGGCTACTTGCATGTATCTCAGTTCGTATGCTTACATTTTTAAAGTTTATGAGTTTTACTAATTCTTGAGTTTGTTTGTTTTGGAGAAATTTCTTTTCCTTTCTTTGTTATGAATTAAAACTTAAAATACGATTTTAATTTTCTGCTCTCATGAAAATGTGGCAGAAAACCTACTAACATTAAATGATTATAATCAATATATATTAATCTTCCTTCAAAATTCTTTAGCAAAGTCGAAATTCTCAAAATATTTTTTGCACTAATTCCTGCAGTCAATTGGATCCAGATGGCGAAAAATTCCAGCCTATATAGTCTTGTTTATAATTAGAAACTATTTGTCGGTCATTTATGTCTGTTATATATGTTTTATTATAATGCAAAACCTCATATTTTAAGTAAAGCATTATATTATGATATTGAATATTATATATATATATATATATATATATATATATATATATATATATATATATATATATATATATATATATATATATATATATATACTATTATTCAATATAATAATTTATTGCTATTTTATATTATGGTATTGAATATATAATAGTTGAATAAATAATTTTAGTAATTTATGTAAAACGCATTTATGATGAGTAAACATACATATTAATCATTTAGAATTGGGAAAATGTATTCTGTAAAGAAAAGGTAAAAATTATGCATTCCTTTTTCTATAATGAAGTGTTGAAAATAAGTGATTAATTTGCCTTATGTGCAGATTAGGCTCCTCATTCAGAAGATTCAAACATGAAAGATTTTTCGCGCACGCGAATTTGACTCATCTTAAGAAATTCCGTATGAAAGAATATACTTTTTATGTTTAATTGTACATTTATCTTTTTAGTTAAATTTCTCCTTCATTATTTGTTTACCAAATGCCTAAATATTTGTGATTTGAAATTTGTTGTTGTTGAAATGAAAGTGGATATTTATTACAAATTCGATAGAAAAAGGATAGAAGATTCATATTTCTGTCAGTTATTGCATAGGCTAAGAATTCTTTTGTTAACAATTAAAAATAAAGCTACTTTGATAAATGAAATGATATTTATAAATAAATGATATTAAAATGTTATGTCAAATGTTAATCAAATGTTATATATAAATGATATTTATTTTTATAAAACATTAAAGCTTAAAGACAATTTTTTAATATACTGGATTTAATGTAATTAATTTAACCAGGAAAGAAACCCTTTCAATGTTAATTTAACATAAATATGTTGTTGTTTTTCCTCTAAATATCTCATACATGTCAGATCAGCCCCAGAAGGCTGATGTTGATCAGCCCAAAATAATCTATAATGATAAGGATAAGTTCTTCTTATGAAGTCCGATTCAACTTAAAATATGATCCAATGGAACTGGAAGATTACAGTATTTTTAAGGTTTTAATTTTTAAATTGCAAAAATATTTTAGAAAACGGAGATGGATCATACTCTCTTAGATTTTCTGAAGAGCTACTGATCTTTGAATAAAAACTATTTCAATTAAAAATTTGTAAATTAATGTTTTTAGTTTGTTGGATATGTTAAACAACATTATATAAAAAAAAAAAAAAAATTAGAAAATATGCATTACAATTATGTAATTTAAAGATAATTTTGCTACATCAGAGCTCAATAAACAGAATTATGCTTTTGAATAACTCATAGTTTGTCTCAGCAAACAAAACTGGTTATAATATTTTAGAGCATTATCGATACAATTAAAGACTATTGCTTTCATTTATATTTCTCATATAAAAGTATATTTTTTTGTAGATAAATCAACTATATTTTCCCATTTTAAATTTCAAATTTTTTCGCTTTATTATTATTTTAAAAATATAATCTTCTTTCGCGCCTTATTCTCTCAAAGTATGTTTCCAAATATTGAATAATTTAAATCTTTTATAAAAAGAAATTGTTTTACTATTCCAAATATAATTATTGATTATAGCAGATAAGATTCATCACACATTGTAATTATTTTCCAAATTATTTAATAACATTATAGACATTGACACTAATAGCATAGACATTGGAGAAAATTTTATTTTGCAAATATAACTTTTCAAAGTAATCCTGAAGATGTTATCTTGAAAAGAAATAAAATAGCGATTTATCAGTAATTGCTTTCACAGAATTTACTCTCAATACTAATCCTTGTAAGTTGTCTAGAATAATTGATCTCTTTAATGTATAATATAAAATTTAAGTTTCAATAACAAATTTGATGAATTTTAAATTTATTTACATTAGTAATGAACTCAATCGTTGTTATTCTTTATAAGTTAAAATATATTGTAGAAAATTTTAGTTATAGACTTGGGAAAAATTTTAAAAATTGTAATAAAAATATTTTATAATTTTAAGTGTATTCTTAATTCCCTTAACTAATAATTATTTGTCTATATGTGATTTAAGCAACAAATTTTTTTATTTTGATGCAGTAAATAGCCAAAAAGCAATCAATCGATTGATAATGAGGAAGATAAATTACTAAATATTATTTCAGGAAATACGCTTCTACTGAGTATGTAGTTTTGTTTAATATTCTGTTGTGAATACCAATCTATATGAGGTAAGAATTTCAAATCTTCTATGTATTTTTTAAATTTGTAGCATTAATTTGTGATAAGAAGAAATGAAAGGAAATATCGGCATGTAACAGAGATGGAACTGCATGCATGACAATAAGAAAAATATCGACTTTTAAGATCTTATGAAATATTTATATTTCTGGAATGCAAACTACCATTTTGTTATTTGTGCTCCTTAAGGAGAAGGACATTCTGAAGTGCACTCTATATATCATTAAAAATAAAATATATTCTTAGATAAAACAAGAGATTTAGTCTTTGAAGTGAAATACCAAAATTAACGTATCTTTATTTCTATTCAGATGTATCATTGGTTAATTTTATTCAATTCATTGATAGGCTGATTTCTAAGATAGAAATCCATCTTATCTTAATCATTGTTATTCACTTTTTGTTATCCCATTAGATTGTTTATCATAATATTTATTTAATTTTATTTCTCAACACTTAATTTCTACTTTGATTACAAATTAAACGAATATTTTACAAGATTCGTTTTTAACAATCAATTGAATTAAATGTGCTCTTAACAAACAAACTTAGTTTTCACAATTTACATCTGAAATTTACTTATTTTCTTCTCATTTATTTAATTTAAATTCTAGCAATATATTTTTAGAAAAAAAATCTTGTCTGAAAAGAGAAATAAGAAAGGGGGAAAAAAACTGTTTCAACTTACATTTTAAGATATGATTTTCTTATTTTAATAAAATATGATTTATTTTTAGATGCTGATTTAAAACCCATTTTTAAAGATTTTATAAACTTTTAAATAAATTGGAGCAAGATATCGCATAGCCTTGAGCGAAAAATTCTAAATCTGTATACATAATATTTTTAGTAAATAGTATTAAGTTTTTTACTTAATACTGTTGTTGAATAAATCTTTACTTTTTTTAAAATGACTTTTATAAAATTTTCAATTTATAGCTTACAAGATTTTTAGTAAGATATTTAACATATATATAGAAATTTTTTTTAGATAATTATTATGATAAATGAAGTTAGTAAAAAACATAGACATGATTACAAAATTTATTGTTATTCCCTAGCTAATGCTGTTTAATGATCTGGGAAGGAAAAATCGGGAATATTTTGGGGATAGTTAAGTTGTTACCTTAAGTAATTACTTTCGTTCATTTCTCATGAAAAAGATCTTCATTTTTGAGTTAATAGAATTTCTCGTTAAATAGTTTTAATTTTTGTTGCGTAACGTCTTATTAAAAATAAAGCATCTATGTATGTCCCTAGTCTATACATTTTTAACTATTCCCAGCAGAAATTTGTGCTTCTTTTTCTAAAAGTATATTTTGAGATTATGGCTGCGGTTGACAACATGTCATAAATATTATCTGATAAAACAAAATTTTCGTTTCCATGTTATTGACTTGTTGCCTGTGGATATTTATCTTGTGAAAATTCTAAATTTTTGTGCTATAGTATATCTAAACGAAAAAGTCCTATACAATAAAAGAAGTTAGGCGTTTTTATGCAAATATATTTAGAATTTTATAAAATAAATTTATAATGAAAGTAAAATTGTAAAGAGTTTATTTAGAAGATCACTTAATACAAAGTGAAGAATAGT
>JAPDSC010100409.1:0-23112 GCA_026290005.1 Latrodectus geometricus | reverse complement strand
CAGAAACACGTGTTACAAACCTTTCTTCCACTCATTTTCAATTTTTTAGCAATAGAAACTCTACTATAATAAAACAAAATTATGAACGAAATCATACGTTTATTGCAACTACAACAAACAGCGGAATGAGACAACTTTAAGCTCGTTTTACTGATAATGACACTTGTTTATTTTTGACAGCTATGTTTCTTTTTATGCAATGGACATTAAAAAGGTATCCAAACACGATTAACTTAAAGTGAACTTGTTCTTTTATATAATTTTTGGGCATTATAGGTTATGATGGAAATATCCACCATTATGCAAAGAAGGGTTAATATGTCGGTTTAGATTGCAAGCAAAATCTCCATAACAATGGAAACTTACATTCCATTTATCCACACATATTTCTTCATTTTTTGAAAATATCAAAATCAAGTGAAGTATTTAAAATATTAATAGTTTAATATATAAAAAGCTCCGTCAGGCAAGTAATATTTGATAATAATATTAAACACAAGCGTACTTCTTGACAAATTCGTATATGTAATGAAATAATCATGAGATAATTTTCAAAATAAATTTACAAATGTATAGGAAATGTAAAAAATAAATGCTTATTCTAAGAATTATCTTTACATTCTGTGCATAGGATTTCCATGAAATGTACAACTCGAATACGCTGATGGTTTGTGACATGCTTAATAAATTAGCTTAGTATCGAACAATAAATTATTTATCATGTGTTTACATCATTTTTAAACTCATTTCTTTTCTACTTTTTCGAATATTTTCATTTGTAATTCTTTTTAAATGATGAAACGTTACAATCAAGAAAATACTCAGAAATCACTAGAACTATTTCCTGTCTCCCTAAAATTCACAGAGATTCAATTTTACTTTTTATAATGGTTAAAACATGTTCTTCTCAGAAAATGTTACAAAATTTATACATTATAAACAAAAAAACATTTTTGATCATTTGTCGGATTCCAGAAATATTTTCATTAAAATTTTTAAATTCAGGAAAATATTTCCATTTATAACCAAATTTAAGAAAAAGGAAACATAAAAGATTCAGAGTTCACAATCTGCAAATAACTTGTTTTCAGAAAAGTTTGAACTCATTTCAAAAATATTTTTAATTTTGGATTCAACATAGACTATTTTTTTATGTGGTCCATAAGCAAATAAATTGTAAATAGGGTGGTCGCATACCATGCAAAGAATACATTTATCTAACATTATTCACTGTACTTCGTTGCATTTGATTTCATGTAACACCGGATATTGCCAAAAATTGAAATTGGTCTGTCATCTATAACCTCCATTCAGTTTAAATAATGTGCATAATTTTATGGTTTTGGTATATTTTAGTCGCAATTTCCCCTTAATTCCCCGTGAATTGATTTTCAGTTTCAAAATCTCCCTTTCGCCCAGTTTCCACATCTTCAAAAATTGTTCAGAACTGATCAGCAGCTGAAAGGAATCTCATCCCACTGGATGAAGTGTTATCAGTTTCGTTTCAGTCGGGTTGCATGTTTTAGATTTTGGTTTTCAAGAAAAATGTTTTGTCTGGAAACAAAAGAAACATTTGTTTTTATGTATAATAACTGTAGTTTTTTATAAAAAGAATACCTAAATTCACGATTTGAACAATTTCCTATTTTGCCTTTAACTGTCTTATAGAGAGTTAGGGATGGATTCTTTTCATAATTTCGATGGATGTCATCACCTTTCCATCCATTCAAAAATCATTTCGTTTTTTGTATTTCTCATTTCTTTTGATAAGACATAGTTCCCTTGTTTGAATTTGTTTTCTTTGATTTTAAGAAACTAAAAACAAATTTAAAATAATTATTTTATACGAAATAATTATTTTAATATATTAATTCTATGATTGAAGTAAAATTCAAAAGATACATTTGCGAACTATTTTTCAAAATGGTTGTTTGTCAATGAAAGAAATAATTTTTTTAAAAAGTTTTCTTCCTTAAAAAGTTCATTGATGGCAATTCCATTAGTTTATTGTTATTACTTTCATGAACTTTTTCTTAGGAAATCTCTCAATCATATTTTGCAAATTTCTTTTTTGATTTAAGTTCCATGAAGAATTTCCTTCATTTTTCTATCTCTTTTTATGAACATTTTTAAAAGCTTTATTTAAACAATTTATAGTTTATGAATTTTTTATGAACTATTTGACAATTTAATAGCTCTCAATGCGTAACTATCGAATGATCATTCAATTTTAATAATCTTTTAACCTTACCATAAATAATAGTATTTGATTTAAAAGCCAATGACATGCCATTGGATTTGAATTGTGTAGTTTCGATATGGCAATAAATTTAATTTATTTTAATATGTTTCCAAACGCAATTATCTGAAACATAAAAATTTGGTTTCAAAATGTAATTGCTAATAAGTGATTGAGAATTCAGAACAGATTAAAAATCTAATTTATTTCTTGATATTTGAATCTGCAATATGGGCCACTTGTTTCAAACATAATCAATAGGAGCGGTGATTTTGTAAAATGAATATGAAAATTTCGTATCTTTTGAATTATTTTTTTAAATTTCTTTTCAGGTTCTAGGTAACATATATATAGATATACACAAACTATGTATATGCATACTTACTAAACGTACACAATTCTATATCGTATCATTACACTTAGCTTATGGTTAACATTTTTCTTTCATTTTTAAAAGCATTAAAAAACTTAAGTTTTTAAATTTTAAATTTAAGTATAAATTACAATTTAATTCAAATATATATCATAAATACTTGAATTAAAAATTTGAAATTTATTCTTGAAAACAAAATTGTTAATGATTTTAATGAAATAGTAGAATTATGTATCAAAATTAAATAAATACGCACACGCGATTAAAAGTAGCATTATTTACTAAAATTTATAAAATTATAATTCCAATTTTATAATTTCAAGTCAATTTCCATGAAAACAAATTTAATAATTTTACAAACACATGCTATTCAAATATAACATTTTTGAGGAGCACAAGATTAAATGTATTTGTGATATATCTTCATAATTAGCGGGTTTTGAAGTTGGAGTATGCTATTTGTAGTTAAATTAATACGTAGCTTGCTTCTACTAACAAAAGAGTACATGAAAGTTTTTACATTTATGAACACATTATTCAAACTTTTCTGCTAAAATTATAATGTATAAAATAAATATCTAAAATTTCTGCAAATTTTACTCTGCTAAACTTTATTATTCAGATATATTCATTTCATTTTATCATTACAGAAAACTTCTTCTAATATTAATTTTTACTTTAAAAGCATTGCAGAAATGATGCAAATATTTGACTTGAAGGAGTTTCAAAAGTGCAAATAACTAAGTACCGAATTTACACCTACAACATTATTAATTTTGAAACCTATAATTGCGTTGCTGAAGTTGGCAGTTCATACAGAGCCATCATATATTATGAAAGCCTTGTTTGCTTCCATTAAACTTCGCTTCCAAGAATAAATATTTAAACCTGACTCAATTTGAAAGCTTTTCAAGTATCCATAAAAGTATCAAGCTAATATAAGTGATTGCTTTTAAAATTTATGTTTCCTTGAACATTTCTCTTCCCGGAAGTAAATCAATGAAAACTTTGTTATTATATCTAAATAACAAAAATACTTATTAGAAGGATACGTTACTCTCGTTTTAAAATTTTGCAAGTATGATGGAAATATTGTCATACCTCATGAAAGCTTTTAGTTTAATTTTTTTTTAACCATAAACTTTAAATTCAGCTTATATATTATATCCTTTAATTATTTGATAAATTCTAAATGTGTACTTTCTTTTCTACTGATGAGTATGTTACTTTTTAATCTTAATTTAACTTAAAATTATCATTATTTTGTATTTTTTTAATATATAAATATTTTTCATTTGCTTAAACAGCTGAGTTGAAACGAGGCATGTTCTGATTTTCAAATACTTAAAATTTCATTAATATTAATTTAATTTTCAATTTCCTTATGAAATCTACTCGTAAAATGAAATTCATTTCATAAAATATTATGAATATGTAAAATTTAAAGTTCTTTTAACATTTTAGTACTTTTAACATTTTTCTCTAAATAGAAAAGGCTATACAACATTTGAAAGATATATTTTATTTAACTCTTCATAAGCAATTCCTTTTACTTGAAACGTTTCTCGCATTTTTACCTAAAATTACTTCTTAGACGAAATATATATTTCCTCTATATCTTAAAATTTCACGTTTTATTAAATGGATATAAAATATATAATTATATTATACATAATTTTTTCCACAAAAAAGGAAAATGAAAAAAAAATTGAGATTAAAACTAAACTATACTTTGGAACATCTAATTTATTTAAAATTAAAGTTTTATAAATTACATTTATAAGGACCTTAAGTTTGAGAACTCATGAAATTATTTAACAAATCATTGTAATTTATGCATAAAATTAATAAAAAAATTTTTTAAAGTATTTCTATTAAAAATGTGTGAAAATGTATTTTTTTTTTCTAAATTATAATTATGTAAAAATTTATTCAACAGACATTAAGCTTTAGAAAAAGAAGCTAATAATTTGTGATTTACCTACCACAAATAATTAAACTTAGCGTCCTCAGAATTGTGTCGAATACATTTTTGCTCCATTGTCTGAAATGTAAATCTTTCTGCTTAAAGAGCTGAATCTGCAGATGTTTTGATCATAAATATATCTACCTGTAAATATCCAACTTTCTTGTTAAAACTTATTGTAAGAACAGGGAAAATGTTTTTGTTTTATGTGTAACACTAATTTATAGCAACATTTATAATGCTATTTGCGATCACAATCAGTCAAATTAGAAAAACATGTATATTTCATACAGTTCACCAGTCATAAAGAAAAATAATAGAAAAGGCTGTACGTCTTCTGTACGTCTCTAAAATATACATGGATATATTTTAGAAACGTACGGAAATAGATAAAAATTGAAGCTTAACCCTTCTTTGCATGATTTTTTCTTTATTGGTGAAATAAATCAAGTTGATATAATTCATGTTCAAAATTAAAGGAAAAATGGTTAAAAAAATCTTAATATATATTTATAGTATAAATTTAGCAAAAAACAATATGCTAAAAATTTCCATCACAATCCAAAGTTAGATCATTAGCTTAGTACTCAATAGAAATAAAAGAGGAAAATAACAGAAACACGTGTTACAAACCTTTCTTCCACTCATTTTAAATTTTTTAGCAATAGAAACTCTAATATAATAAAAGAAAATTATAAACGAAATCATACGTTTATTGCAACTACAACAAACAGCGCAATGAGACAACTTTAAGCTCGTTTCACTGATAATGACACTTGTGTTATTTTTGACAGCTATGTTTCTCTTTATGCAATGGACATTAAAAAGGTATCCAAACACGATCAACTTAAAGTGAACTTGTTCTTTTATATAATTTTTGGGCATTATAGGTTATGATGGAAATTTCCACCATTATGCAAAGAAGGGTTAAATTTCGTTAACTAAAAACTTCGTTTAAATGCCGATGTTCCAGTGCCATTGTTATGAAGATGACCAAGAAATTTTTCCCTAAGTACCCACTTGAAGTACCTTTTATTTCTGCCTTCTTGGGTTGGAATTTTCAGGAAATGGTCATTGCAATGCAGAAATACGTAATAATAATTTTCAGTATTTACTATAATTTAGCCTTCTACCTAAGAAATCTCTGTGTGCTTAAAACAAAAAAGGATGGAAAAAAATTATGAATTTTCTAACTGATGATAAAAATATGCATTTTTATTTCAATATTTTATATGCATAAAGTTAAAACATTTATATGTTAATACATTTTAACAATTTTAAATGTATATAAAATATTAAGTTTTATTTATGTAATTTAAAATTTAAAAATTAGTCATTTAATTTCATCTAGTATTTTTATCTTTATTCTGGTAAATTTATATAACCAAGTGTGATATCGGGTTACATGGCTAATCACCATATAATTTTCAGCGTCGTATATTGAAAATCTAAAATTTAATGACATATTAATGCATATCATTTTAGTTTTTTGTATCGAGATTACAAATATTTCCTGTAATTTTTAACTACAAAAATAAGAATAATAAAAGAATTTAAAAAAACTAATTAGCACGGGCAATACTAAAAAATATAAAACATCACACAACAACAATAATTTATTTTCTGTTCTACATTTGCTTTTTATATTTCCTTCTAAATTAACTAAACAATAGAAAGAATTGTAAAAACACTTGCCAACAGGTTGGGAGCCAAAAGAAGTCAAGCCATGACTTTTAATTAATAATATAACCACACTTATCATAATATAATACGATTATAAGACAACTAAACTTTTTCAGAATTACTTTTAGTTAAAAGAATATATTTATTTCATACATTTCTTTATGATATCTAACAATTCAGATAACTTAGTAAAAAACATGTATGAATTAATGTATATAAAATAAAAGTATTTTTTAAAGGTGGGCACATGATGATTAACCCTTCACCACAACAAGGTCGGTAACTTCTACTCATTTAGCGTTACCCGGTGTGCGCCTGTGAACCAAGTCACAGAGTCGAATATCATTTCCCACGTCACACCAACACAAATCCGTTTATAAGGTGGGCTACATTCATCCATCATCTCAGAAGAAAGAACAAAGAAATACAGAGAGAGGAAAAAAGGAAGGAAAACGTCTATGCCTAAATTGGTATTCGAACCAGGGATCAACAGCTTTCAAGTCAGGAATGCTAACTACTCAGCCAATGGCTGTCAAAATAAAAGTATTGATCTAATCATTTTATTTTTCTACATTACATACATTCAATTATTTACAATTCATCCTAATTTTAAACAATATTCAATAAATTTCTTACATTCCTCCAGATTTAAAAAAAAAAATCGAAATCAATTTTTCATCATCCATACTTTTCCTTTAAAAAATTATAAATAAAGGAAAAAAAAATTAAAAGAATTCTGGTAATTGTAACACTTTCATATCTTTCAAATATTTGTTAGTAAATTTTCAAAAACTTTCTCTCTACAGAAGTGTTGTAAAGCAAAATTTCAAAGTGTAAATACTCGAATTGAAATTTTAAAGTAAATGCTAAGACCAAACTTTAAAATAAGTTGCCAAAATATAAAATAGAACATTGTATAAGATTCTTTGTTTAGTCAAATTCCATACCCATCGTGATTTCACACAATTCAGGCGCATGTCATTATACGAATGAATCTATTAAGGGCTCATTAGACTGCAGAGTCGTAACTTTTTAGTATCAAAAACTTCCTGGAGTCCTTTAAAAGCACGCAAACAATGCTCCAATCAGTTAGGGATTTCAATTAATAGTACAAATCCGCGGTGGCCTGGTTGGTTAGGGCGTTGTTCTCGTTACCAATAGGTGTTGAGTTCGAATCCCGGCTTAGCCGAAGATCCGTCGTGTTCACTAATGTCGACTGGGGCACGTTAAATCCGTCGAGTCGCAATGTCCTCCAAGTTCCCATAACAAATTAATACCGCTGGGGGTGGCTGGAGCCAGCTTTGGGTCTTCACTGGTTTCAATCTCTAAATTTGGAAGATTCAGGTGGTGCTGCCATCTATGAGCCAAAATTCGTACTTCCACCTTCGAATGAAGGTGCTCTATTAAAAAACGAACGACGCTCCCTCCCTGACTTCATTCGCCTAGTCTCTGTGACGGGCTGGCTTGGCGTCGCCAAGTGTCATTAACAACAAAAACAATTAATAGTACAATGTGCAAAATATATATACTTCTGAAAATATTTTTTGGGAGTGAGCTTGTAGCTTTTTAGAAGCGTTCTTTTCTAAAAGGAAAATAGTAAAACTTATCCCATGAAAAAACAAATTAATTCCCTATTTATTAAAAAAAAGGGTAGTTATGTATTACTCCATTAATCAGTTCAGCAAAAAGATATACGTCACTAAATGTTGGGATTTAATGCCAAATATTGCTGTTTAATGATTCTCACTTACATTTTATACTTTTTCTTATAATTAAGTCCATGTTTCTTATTTTTAAAATGCATACAAATTTTCAATTTATGATGAAAAATTTTGTATATGAATTTAAAAATAGAATTTATCCATTTGTTTCAAAGAAAATGTAAGTTAACTGTTCTGTTTGATAATTAAAATGGGGAACATTTGTAGACTTATGTTTTTAGTGAAAATGGTAAATGACATACTAGAATATGCAAAACCTATAACTTGTTAATTAAAGTTTATTAAAGAAACTTTCATCAGTATACACCTATGTTTTTCACTTTTCGTTATCCGTCGCCATCAATAGCTGGATTACCAAATATCCGCCATATAGATTACATTTTATTAGCGCACTTTTCAGATTTACATATGAAAATAGTTCTAAAACATCTGAGATAATTAAAATAAATTTTACAAATTGGTGAAGAAATTGCATAGAATGAATTCATGCTACTTTGCAATAAAATTATATGATTAAATGAGTCGAAAAATTATGTTAACTAAAAAATCTTTATAAATTCATTAAATTACTTAAATCGTTTTGCTTTTTTAAATTTTTTACGCATAAAATTAATTTAAGAGTTTTATACATTTGTTTGCTTTTATTAAATTTGAAAGTCACATATTACTAAAAATACATTTTCTATAGTTAACTTTGATAGCATTACTTCCAATATCTAACAATGCATTAACAACTGAGTTAGTATAAAATTATTAAAATATCATCGTGAAGTTAAAATTTCAAATGTGTAGTAATATGGAAAAAAAAGAAATTTTATTTAATTTTTTCTCACGATATTCCAAAATTTTAAATATAAATTTTTGTCCGAAAACTTTTTAGAAAATATCCTTAAAAAATTGTTAGAAGTACTCTTATAATTCGTTTTATATTTTATGATACATGTATAATAAATTTTGAAGATCGGAAAAAATACGAAAATGTAAAATACTTATCTTAGTTGTTCACGTGAATTCCGAGGCCAAGAATATGTGTCAGGTTTCAAAACAGCTTGATAATTAACAAAAATTTCTATTGCCCATTTCATTCTTAAAAATTTCGCCCATCAAGTCTAGAGATAAATTGAGAGATGGAATAAATACTTCAATTTAACTATTTTGTTGAATGCGAAGTTATATTGTATGTTTGAACTTTTTCTTATTGTTTGGGAAAAATTAAGTAAATTTTTTGGCTTAAAGTCTTAAGAATATTAAAAATTGAATTGCTTACATATATTCCTCTTTTTTAAAAAACCTATGAAACAACTTATAAAAAAATATCGAGATCTGTAGTATATTTGTATTCCTTTTATTTATTTTACATCAAGAAATGTTTAATAATTATTAAATGACTAAGACACTAGTACATGTTAGATAACTACTAACATGTATTAGCGTCTTAGTAAAAGTACTAGTTGCACTTTGTTTCATTAACAAAATGAGTGAATCTGAGACTACATTCTGAATAAATATCATATTTATTAATTAACCATTTAATATTCTTGAAATCAAGCTATTTTTACACATTTTGTACTTTAACATGCTGTGTGTGCTTTTATTGACCGCAAAAAATTATGATACTAAAATGAATTTTGAGTGATTTTCGAAATATTTTTAAATGTGAAAGTTAATTTTACTCTTTGCAATGTAAGACAAGTAATCGATGGTACACATTACTTTTCTTGTTTGATATTTCTTTTGTGTTCCAAAATTTTAAATTCGCCTGCCATTCTCTAAACCATAAATGATCGTGCTACGTAAATGATCTCATCAGCAAACCCAAACAACTTGGCTCCAACTGAAAACGCCTATTTAAGATTAACGGAATAAATTAATATAATAATTTCTTGGAATGTCCAAAGCTTGTGGTCAGTTACAGAGAATTCTGTTTTGCTCTTGAGTCACAAAATGAAAATGTTTTGCCAAATAACTTATTCCAAGACTTTATAGCATTTTGAATCTATTTTTAAAACTTTTCCTTCGGCCGAATACTTAATCTATGTTCTTTTCAATTTGGATGCCATAAATAGAATGTATCGTCCCCATAAGTAGTTTTTTGCCAGACCATTAAGAATAATAAATTGGTGCCTTCAAAAATGAAAATCTCATTGATTAGTGGACGCATGTTTTCCAAATGCTAGTGGTGTCCTCAAACCCATCTCTGTTTCAAAGTACCATTTTGTCCAAGGATTTCTTTCTCGCATGTCGGAAAACTACTCGATGCAAATTTTGTTTCAAATTTCTTAAAGAGCGCATTGTCAAAAGAATATCTTTTTGTAATAAAACGGAAAATAACTGAAAAGGAGAAATATCTGCATAAGCACATTCTCTAAGCTTATTTAAAGATTATACATCGCATTAGCTGTACTAAAAAGAATTTATTCGAACTTGAAAGAGGCTTTTCGAATTCATAAATGATGAGCGTTCTTTAAATTCAGCAAAGTCATCATCTTTCTCTTCTTTGAAATTATATTTCCTTTTTAAGAATATTCAAATAAGGTATTTAACATCAAAAAGTTTTAACCATATGTAACCAATCACTTACAAATACGGATTTACTTTTGATTAATCATAAATTAAATAGTCATATTACTGCATATTATATTACAAGTAAAGTTAGAAACATTACACATATATCAACATTAGACTTTTGATACTTTTATGCATTTTTATTTCAATACAGTCTCTCTTCGGGGGAATTATCCAAAGGTACCATCCATTCATCATTTTGCTCACTATGAGCATATTAAAGTACATGTTTCCTTAATTTATATATTTAAAAAATATGTAAATTAAAGAAACATGTACTTTCAACACAATTATCGAATATATTGTCTGTAACGAAGTGTGAAAAGATATGAAGAATGAAATTTGTTCTTATTAATAAATATTAACAACTAAGATTTTATTCTTTAGGAACTGCGAATTTGTATGTACCTTTCTGACAAAAATTATATAAATTGAAATTAAAGGAAATATTTTCAATTTAATCAAATATTTAAATATTTGTATTTATATTTCTAAAAGAGGCGATGTTTTAACTGAGAATGCATAAATTGAACTATATTTTTAATAGTTTAATGTATGTATAAAAAAGTTTATTTTTCTAGAATTTGTTTCTCAAATATGAGAAATCAAAACCACTAGCTCACAATTTCCCTCACAATTTATAAAAACAAGATATTTCACAAAAGGAATGCATTCAAACCTGTTTTTTTGTAAAGAATAGTAATAGTATAAAAAAAAACACATAAATAAACTCGCTCAAAACTTCACGATTACAGCTATAAAAATAGTTGCAACATAATTAAAAATCAATTTTTCATGCTGTATTCACAGCACATAAGAAAGTCTCAAGCAGAAAATAATTCAAACTTTTAAGAATTAATAAATAATTCTAGTATTTAAAATGAAAGATAAATAAATACAAGGAAAACTACATAAATGCTAATTTAGCAACTAGCTTTACAAATATCAACCGAGCTACCAAGATATACTGGAAATATAAATGTTGCTTGCGTTACATTACATGTGTAATCTATGGCTAATGAAATATTTATGTAATGGGATGAAATAGATTTGAAAAATGTAAAAAATCTGAATGAACGATCAAAGCATTTAGTTTTTTACTGTAAATTATATTCGAATTTCAATGAAATTTTCATACATTACACAAAAAATAGACCACATGAAACTGGACGAAAGATTTAAAGAATAAAAAAATAAAAAAAATTATATCTATACATAAATAATGTAAAATTATGCTATTCAAAATTTTCTTATAGTAATTATAAACTTGGTTTATTATTTTGAATATTAATTCAATAGATTAAGAAAAAAGAGAGAAACTTAGTAGAATATTCACCAACAAATTTTAAAATTCTAAAATTCAATGCATGTCTTAAGTATGTAACCATGCATGCAGTACGTGGATAATTAATTACAAGTTCTATAATGATATAAAAAAATGTTTTTTGTCTCTGCCCAATGATTATAAATTTTCTCTTTATGCACTTGAGGTTAACTTCAACCGGGACCACTAAATGATAAACTGAAGATAGAATGTTACTTATTCCAATGCAAGTTTCACAACAAATTTGTTAAAAAAATGTGTATATATAATAATTATTTTAGAGACTACAATAAGTATATAACAATGCTAATGGGAAATATCTATTATCCTTAACATTTTTATTCATTTTCAATCTAAGATTCAAAGTATTTTACATAGTAAATTATCAAATCTTCCAAAACTGCATTATTAAAATATTATGAAACTCGATATATATAAAATCATAAAATCATTTCATTACGTAAAGCTGAAAGTACAAAACAATTTACTTACTGAAGAATAGATTTATTCATTTATGCAAATAGTATGTTGCTATAAAAAATTTATAATTACAAATTAATTGAAACACACCATACGTAATTCAAAATAACATTAAATCGTATAAATCTTCACGGTATATATATATATATATATATATATATTTGAAGTTGCATGTGTTAATATGTATCTGATTTTACAATGTATTACTCAATTTTTACAAATATAAACAAATGTTTCTTAGAAATATTTTAAAAATTAGATTTTATCTAACAAATATTAATTTGTGTTAAACTATTTTATTGCAGCTTTCGTTTCCTATTTTAACCAATTCTTCTGAAATAAATTGTTATGCATATCTTGCATATCCTTAGTTTAAAAATATACTAAACATACCAACATGCCTCACATGAAATGTTTTAAAAAAATGCATTGTATTTATTCAATCAGTTGTCAATAATTTGGAAAATGAAATTCTAAAGAGCCAATCTGGAATGTTCAAATCTTTAATTAAAATAATAAATTTTAACTGCAAAGTTTCAATACATATTGATTAAAGAACCAAAAATGGAAACCTCCTCGACATATTTCATCAGATAACTAATTAAAAATTTAAAAAGTAGAAAAACGTGGATGAAGAAGGAAGTATCGGAAAAACGTCATTTAAATAAAATTCTTGAAATTAAATCTATCAACAATATTTAAAAATGTCTCTGCACTCCAAAGAAAAAATATAATTACCACCATCCCGAAATTCAGATTTGAAGAAAATATAATTTTCATCTAAGAAAGTAATTAAAGGAACTTTAAGCTATTTCTTTAGCAGTTTTTTTTTCATTTTATTCGTTTGTAATCTTTTTATTTTAATAATTATTTATTCTTTTATTTAATATTTACATGACTCTAGATATTTTAACTAAATTTATAGATTCAGAATTTGGAATCAAAGAAAGCAAAATTACCATTTATTCTTTTTTGATGTTGTCCGTATATTTTTATTTTATGAACTAATTGATTTCATGCGCTAAGTAGATAAATTAAAAATATTTTGTTTTTCGTTCTCTTCAATACAGTCAGAATCAGTTGGACAGCTATTTAAGAAATTTATGTTCTAAATTGAATTTTTCATTTATCATTTATTTTAGCCAATAATAACCTTTACAATCTTCGGTTATAATTACAGTTTTTTATTGATTTATTCAAACGAATATAAATTGCATGGATGAACAAAATTAAAGATATATTTTCAATTTTTATTTAAGTAATATGAATTAAATAATGTATTATATTATAGTAATATCAAATTCATTAAATAATTTATGAAATTAAATATTTGACTCCTAGCAAAGTAAACTTTAAACTGACTTTTAGTTTAGGGTAATATTTTTGTATTTTTAATATTTTTATTAAATAATCGCAGACAATAACATATCGCAGAAAATATATATTAAGTAATATATACGCAGTATATGTAATACAAATATAAAATTATAATTTTCTATTTTAAAAGAAATAAATTTTTACAAATATTAATAAATAAAAACAATTTACTATAAGCTCAATGAATGCTAAATAAATTAAATTTTTT
This sequence comes from Latrodectus geometricus, assembly GCA_026290005.1. Taxonomy (NCBI): domain Eukaryota; kingdom Metazoa; phylum Arthropoda; class Arachnida; order Araneae; family Theridiidae; genus Latrodectus; species Latrodectus geometricus. The sequence goes on along the minus strand of JAPDSC010100409.1, from coordinate 9,176 downwards.
AAACAAACCCACGCAGACTTTTTAAAATATAATTCTAAATATATGCTTACTTTACGGAGAAACATGAAATTTAATTTCATGTTTAGAATTAATATATTGACGAAAGCTGATTCTATAATCAGGCTTACTTAATCATCTTTAAGATAAAATCGATGTGCGTTGATCAATATTACTTTCTTAAAATATGATTTACAATCAAGACTAAATAATTATGCTATTGCAAATGCATTCGTGAAAAATCTATATAAATAATGTGAAAATATTGACGGTTAAACAATTTTAATTAAAAATGTATAAAATGCAACCTATATTTAAATGCTTCATCACTAAACAAGTATGTTAAAAAATACATTACAATAAATAATTAAACTTCATTTTATCAATGAAAATAAATAAATTGTCTTTCAGAGACATTTTCTAAGAAGGCTGAAATTTGTCATTCGAATTAGATTAAAATATTTTCTTAAATTTTCCACACTTTTTAAAATAACTGAAAAGAATTTAAATTTAGAATTAAATGCAGTTTTATTTTATTTAATCCATGTCAATTAAATGAAGTTATTTTATTTTGAATACTCTTCAGAAGTATTAAGCATAATATATCAAATAGGATTTAAATGTAGAACTAAATAAAATTTTATTTTACTTAATCCATGTCAATGAAATGAAGTTATTTTATTATGAATACTTTTCAGAAGTATTAAGCATAATATATCAAAAAGGATTTAAATTTAGAACTAAATGCAATTTTATTTTATTTAATCCATGTCAATGAAATGAAGTTACTTTATTTTGAATACTCTTCAGAAGTATTAAGTATAATATATCAAATGGGATTTAATTTTAGAACTAAATGCATTTTTATTTTATTTAATCCATGTCAATTAAATGAAGTTATTTTATTATGAATACCCTTCAGAAGTATTAAGCATAATATATCAAATAGGCAATATTATTTATTAACTATAAATTTCAACTCTTCTTCCCATATAAATCATAAGTATTATGTACATAAACATTCTATGTGAAGAATGTTTCTGTATATAATTATTTGATAAATACGTAAATATGCACAAGTAATAAATAAATATACTTACATATTTATTAAATTACTATACATTATATAACAATACGTAAATAACATGCATAATATACATATAATTACGTATAATAACACCTAATGTTTATAATTACACATACAATGGTGGCCAAAAAAGTGGACATTTTTTGAAAATTTCATGTTTTTCAAAGTTGTGTGCTTGCAGAATATATTAACTTTCACTTAAATACAAAGGTTTATATATCCAATTGCAGGTAGTTTAATGTAGAATTTAATAACAAAAACAGATTTAAAATATCTGAATTACAAAAAAAGGTTACGCTCCTTTTAGTAGAACACCAAACACAAATCGTTTTGAATAATGACTTGCTGATCAGAAACACTGTTCTGAGGACCAATCAAATATCTGTAACTATAGTTTAGGTTATTTGGATGGTAAAAGAGTTATTGTTTTGGTTTTTTTTTGTGGAATGATGCAAACTAGTACAATTAAATAGAGCATTGCTGTTATTGAATATTTTAAGTCCTTTCTTTGTATTAAACTAATTTTAAATAATGTCACCAAAGAACAAGGAGAACTGATTGGACTTCTACAAAAAGAATCCAAATTGTAATATTGAGAGAAAATGGCCTCCCTTATGCTGAAATTTCAAGACAAGTTTGTTGTTCAGTGACTTGTTCTGGTGTACGAAAGTTCTGTATACGTTGTGAAAAAAGGAAATCAGTGGAAAATAAGGCTAAATCAGGACAAAATGCTCAAGTGCTACTACCGATAGAAAACTTAAACGGCTACGCCTTCATGATAGAAAAACTTCATCAGATGCCATTAGATGTGAAATAAATGTAGCGGTTATTGCAGTAAGTTCACGAACAATAAAAAGAAGGTTATCAGGATTTGGACTACAAGCTAGAATTCCAAAGAAAAAACCATATTTAAATCAAAAACGACGCAAAAAACGAGTTAAGTGGGCAGAAGAATACATTAAATGGTCAGAAAATCAATTGAAGCAAGTAATCTGGAGCGACGAGAGTAAAATATCTCTCTTTGGTAGTGATGGTAGAAAATACGTGAGACGTAGAGTAGGTGAAGTACTTCATCGAGATCGTATTGAAGCACTTACAAAAAACCCAACAAATGTCATGATTTGGGCATGTATGTCTGCGGATGGTATAGTCCGAGTTCAAGTGATTGGTGGCATCCAGAAAGCTAAAAAATACATTGAAACTTATCTTGGAACCAAAATTGATACCTTCCATTAGGGATCTCTTCCCCAACAAAGCACTATTTATTTTTCAGCAGGATTCAGCTCCATGCCACACAGCAAAAGTATGCAAAGCATGGTTTCAAAATAAAGGCATAGATATATTACCATGGCCATGAAACAGTCCTGATCTCAATCCAATAGAAAATTTGTGGCAACGTTTGAAAATTCTTGTACGAAAAAAACGTCCATCCAATAAAAGACAACTCATTGAATCTATAATTGATTCTTGGCACCATGTGTTTACGAAAGATGAACTACAAATCCCGTTTACTCGATGAAAAGACGTTTTGAAGTTGCTTTAAAAGATAAATGTTATCCTACTAAGTATTGATTGAGTAAGTGTCACTTAAAAAAAAATGCAAATCTGAAATAGATCTTACTATTAGTTGCATAACATTTTTAGTAATACAGATATTTAATACTATATTTGTTATTAAATTCTAAATAAAATTACTATCAATTTTATATATAAACATTTTTAGCTAAGTGAAAATTAATACATTCTACAAGCACACAAAGTTGAAAAACATGAAACTTTCGAAAAATGTCCACTGTAAGTTACACATACGAAATACAATACATAAATATTAATTAAGGTTATTTATTATTACTTAAACATCACAACATAAGTTTTATTTAAACATTGATATTTCTTTGGCCTCGGAAAGGAAGACGTAATATTATAATTAAAAACAATTTGAAAAATTCAATCCTAACATTTCTTACATATGTTATTTTTTATTTTTAGGTTTGTTATTCAAACAAACTGCATGTGCCATTAAGAATAAAATTAAAGAATTACGTATCTACTTATGCCTGAAAACTGGAAACGTTGTACAAATATTTTTAGAAATGATGTTCCCCCCCCCCTAGATGTTCACTAATGCTTAACTGAAGAAGCTCAAAAAGCAGAATTTACTATGATTTCCAGAAATTTCAATGGATTTATTCAAATATTTCAATAAGCTAAGTATAGGCTATTTCAATAAGCTAAGTATAGGCTATTTCAATAAGCTAAGTATAGGCTATTTCAATAAGCTAAGTATAGGCTATTTCAATAAGCTAAGTATAGGCTATTTATTTCCAATAGGCTGAGTGAGTTCCTGAAGCATGTAACTGAATCAATGAATAAAAATAACAAATTCCTCTAAAGCTTCATGCATCTGACGAGACATTTCAAAAAAAGTCATTCAATAGCTCTACTGATTGAAAATCTCCATTAAATAATGAATTTGATCAGACTTGTAAATAACTTTTGTAGAAACTACTTGTAAATAATGCATATAACACTCGAAAAATGTTTTTCAAGAAAACTGCTCAGAATACAAACAGTACAGTGGAAAGACAAAATTTTAAATTAATTTTTCTCAATATTATAAAATTTTTGAGATTCAAAGAAAAAATTTTCACTTTGGTCAGGCAATTTAGAAATACAAAATGTTCCATAAATCAAAAAAAATGTTTAATAATTTAAAATTTTACACACAAAATACTTTCTTTCTTTGAGATTTAATTTGTATGTAATCATATCATGTATGCATTCATACCATGTATTAACAGAAACCAAATAGTTAGTACATAAATTGAATGGCTTGTATAGTGGAAGGGATACATATATATATATATTCCATAGTTTCATAGATATTCATCTCTTAATTGATAGAGATAGATCTTCCTTGTAGTGTATTACAGAAAAAACTAGAAATTATGTTGAATGAAAAATACTAATGAATCTCAGTGATTGCACATAGAAAACTGAAAAAAAATGCTCATCACCGCTTGGTGTTGATTTTAATTTACATGATTAATGGCGGGAGCTGCTGTTTATATGTTCATAAACTGCAGATACAAGATGAAAACTCATTAAGTAGCGGCCGGCAGCGAAATCCTAAGATCGATAAACTTGAGCAATGTAATTACTTCCTGCAGCAATCTCTATCTGTTGCGGTATTTCGAGACCATGATTTTTATGTAGACAAAATATGAGCTCGAATTGAATAATTCAAAACGTCACACGTGTTGTCAGCATATGTTTTCATTTAGTCCAATGTTAATTCCTCAATCACAGTTATTAACTCCTCTAATGATGATGAGCCTTATTCATGCTGTCCGTCAAATAAATATATATTTCTTCCACATATTTCATTCTTATAAAATAACCTGGTTCAATCACATTTTAAAAATGTTTATCAAGTGGGTGTTAATTTTTAAATCCCTACGATATATATATATATATATATATATATTCTTTTATTCCATTTATTTCTAGTTTGAGCAATTAGTATTGTATAAGGCAAAATTTTAATATTTGCTCTAAATTTTTAATCGCATTAAATAAATATTTTGTTGCTAAGCAGTAATTTATTGCATATGAGGGCTAATTTGATATAGACTCAGTGTCTGAACCCTTGTAAGCACCAAATTGAGAATAGAACCCACAACCTGTTGAATTTCATACGTAAGCCATTGACTGTTTTTTCTTATTGGTACTTTGGATACATAAATTGTGGAGATTTGCTATAAATGAACTAGGAAAATTTTATAATTTTTCATATTCAAGTGTCAAATCTGCTTAAAGCTTTCATCCTTGGTTCTCAAGACCAACACTAAGTTCCTTTAGACAGAGGAAACAATAACAAGCAGCAATAAATGTGTGCCAAAACCGTTACTTCTTGCTCTATAATAAAAGCTTTTTCTTTCGAAATATTCCTGAATGCAAATATATATGTGGTGGCTAACAAAATATTTAATTTAAAATAAAGAAAATAATTTAATTGAATTATGTTTATCTATCATTATACACATTTTAGTATGTAAGTAAGATTAGAAGTAAATGAAAGACATGTTTAGAATTTTAAGAAAATTTAACGAAATAGATCTCCTAGCATTTTTTCTAGACAGTTCTAGAGTTTAATAGAAACTACGAAAAAGCCTGTCGAGTATCCGAAACATGTTAAGAAATATTAGAAATTCCATAAATCTTTAAAAGTGGCTTATAAACAAAACATTGATGAAAAAATCTTATATTATATACGTACCACTGTCATTAAAATATTGGAAATAATAATTCAAGAAATCTGTGATAAAAATAAGCTTTTTTATGCACAAAAAATAATTGTTGACTGAGATGAGAAAAAAAACATTGGTAGTAGTTATTTGCCTTTCTTTTTTTAAAATATGTATGCTTGTTGTTATCAACAGGTTTAAATTGCATGCTTACTTTATAAACAAGTTAAATCCTTCATTTTCAAAGACTAAGCAACTTAAAGCTTTGCGACACAATTTTCGGAATCCTTAGCAAAATAAATTCAAGTAGAAATCTTTTTACTGTTCCAGACTTCTTGTTCTACAAGCTGAAAGTAATATTTTATATTTTTGTAAGCCCTGTCCTCCAATAAGTAGAAATATGTATGAAGCATACAATTTCCATAACATCAAATAAGTATTTTCTTTGCAAATCTTAATATTTATTTGCTAGTTAATAATATAATTAAAACGAGGATTTAGAAAAATATTTTACTTTTAAAGTATTATGCACATTTAAATGTAAACAAATTTAGAAAAATCTTTTCATTATGAGGTCTTCATAAATCACAGGTGTATTTTACAAATTTCGATTTATTTTTGTCAGTTCTTACAATATTTCATTTTAACTGCATTTTGCATAGTGTATTTGTACTTAAATCACAGATACAAACTGTTTCAATCAAACTAACATTCGATTAACAAATATTTGGAAATATTATGAAGTTGCAAAATATTTAAGTTCTTATTTTTAATAAAATAAATTAAGAGATAAAAAAGAATACTATGTGTATTGTTGAAAGTGCTTCGATATTTTTATAAATCCTTGCATTTTTTTTAATCTTGAAATAATTTTATCTTTGAAATAAAATCATTCTTTTCAATTTCAAATAGTAAATTCAATTTCTTTCATTATTAATAAATTAAACATAAATTATTCTTAGCAAATTTCATTTTAAGAAGTTTTGTCAAAATAGTTATTGTGTGAAAATAAAAATATAAAATACTGCTTTATAAATAAAATTCATTGTATTTTTAAAATCTTAAACTTGAAGCAATCTATTTCCTGGAATGTATTCTTTACTGCAAGACTTCCAAAGCTCAGTTCAAGTGACTCATTAAATGGTCGCTATAATGTCGGAATGGTTTTATAATATTCCCCCGAATGACTCTTTGTTAGTACCGTTCCACAAGATAGGTGGAAGTAATCACTGAAACGAGAATTAATAAAAAGGAGGCAAACATTTGCCTTCTTTAGTAAGATTTCTGGGCCTTTGAACATCTAATTGCGATTGCAACAAAATTATAGAAAATACCTACTTGATTTATGAGGAAATATTTTTAGTTTAATATTATGCTGGAAGTTTTTGCTATGCATTTAAGAAGCACCTTAAATGCTGCACAAATTTTAAAGTTTTTCCTTAAATGTTTTAGTTTAATTAAATATCGCAGTCATGTAGAAGTGTAATCACAGTATCAAAAATATCGTACTTTTATGATTTTAAATGATGCTAATGGCATTAATCACACGTATTATTTTTTATAATATTAAATTAACAATGATTTTGCCGCCCAACCTGTCTAGTGGTTAGCGTACCTGACTTCAGATGGGTTGGACCTGGGTTCGAATCCTGGCTCGGGCATGGATGTACTTTCTCTCTTTCTTTTCTTTGTGCTTTCTTTGTGTGTGAATGGTTGCCTACCCTATAAACGGGTACCTATGGCATGTGTGTACTGAGGAAATCGGACTCCACACCAAATATGGTTCAGTTGGAAAAGAGGAGCAGCGCACCCCATATTGCCAGCCTGGCTGGCACACGACAACAACAACAAATATTTTAGAAACACCTTTATTTTTTAACATTTGACTTTTAAAAACATTATCAGCCTATTATACGATCATTAATATTATGTTTTCTCAGTGATATGGTTGGGAAAGGTATCGGTTTGGCCATCGGACATTTGTGAGTTCAATTATGGATCCACCTGAAGATCCATTGTGTTTCCTATTAACAACACTTAAAATTGTTCATTCTGCAAGTCAAGCTCTGATGATGATAGGCTAAGCATGGGTTCCGACTCTGATTACGAGGTCCCACCCCATGATTCACTGACTGCGCTGTCGTCACTTGGGTTGTTATTATTACATTTCAGGAAGCCCGCAAGCTGGAAGTACGACTTAAGCTCATAGGTGGTTGCACCATCTGGGTCTTCCCATTTAGAGATAGGAAGCCAGGGATGACTCAAGGCCTGGCTCCTGCAACCCCCAGAGGTATTAATTTGGAATGGGAATATGGTGACCATGACATATTTAAAGTGCCCCAATTGCCATTAATGAACACGACGGAACTTCTGATAAGCCTTAACTAACCAGGCCACCGTTACCAATTATAATACCGTAAAGGGAGAAGTAACCAGTAGCACGATGTTATAGCAAAGTCAGGAATTGTATTAAATGAATGAAGTCATATATTCATTTTTTGACAAATATGTCAAATTTCATAGGAAGATAAAACTATTTATTTTTGTTGGTCAAGGAAACCTATGTCGAAGATTTTCTTGATCCATATTAGAACACTAAGAATACTATTCTGAAAGAAAGGAATAGCTTATATAAAAATAAAAAAAATATTTCATCATTTGTGTTAAAACATTTGTAAAAGGAAATTTTTCAAGAATTTCCAGTTAAGATAAAAAAAAAAGAGTGATAATTGGCTGAAAACTGAAATAAACTGCCAAACATATAAAAATAGAGCCATTTTACAAACATTTAATATAACAGACCAATATTTATTTGTATATATAAATACTACTGTTTCATACATAATAAAAAGTCGTACTAACAAATTACATGTATTTGCAAAATACAATTGACTATCACATAAGTATACCTTTTATATAGCAAACTTGATTCACAAATCGAACAATCTAAAAAGAAAACGGAATATTTGACATATTTTTAAAGAATAAAGTTATAACACTTCAGATTTCTTATAGTTTCTAACTGTATCATGGCGTTACTTTTATTGCGGTGCTTCATACTCAAAAAAAAATTCGGTGAATTGAAATTGATTGAAAAAAAATGACCATTTGGAAACAAGGAACATTTTCTTCCATTTGTATAATATTTACAATACATACTGTATCCTATTCTTTTATGTTTCCCTTACTTTTATTATTATTCCTTTTCTTATTTATTCAATAACAGATCTAAAGTGGAAGTGCTCTGCTGCCATAAACTTAAGAATTTCCCCATAGATTTGTTACTCATAAAACCTCTCTAATTAGATGTCTTATTAGAAAAACATAAACGATTGTTAATAGAATTACATCATATGTAATTCTGATACATGAGTTTTCCCCCTTTTTTAAACAAATGTTTGCACTACACTCAAACCAGTTTTTGTGCGGACGTGCAAGACGTTTTTTTGCGGCATAGGGAAATTTTATTCAATTTGGTTCATAAGTGACAAAATTATCAATCAAAAAGGAAATAATTTGATGGGCCTTTCAGTTTTTGATTTTTTTTATTGCATTACATCTGCCAATTACATTCGTATGTATTGTCACTCCCGTGTATTTTCAAATTCCTAGTTAGATATTGGTCTATATAATTTTTATCACTGTATTTATTTATCTTTCATTTAAAATACTTGCTGTTAAGTTCACTTTTTTGCTTTGTCTTATCAGTGTCTTAAATATATTAGCCTCGTGTCCATTTAAAAAAGCCTAAGTTGTTTCGTAAGGAAATTTTCTGCTTAACGCTTCCTTGCATAATGATGGAAATTTCCATCATAACCTATAATGCCCAAAAATTATATAAAAGA
>JAPDSC010100407.1:0-13498 GCA_026290005.1 Latrodectus geometricus | reverse complement strand
TTGCCAAAATCAATTAAATTTATTTACACTCAAATATCTTCAAATTACTCCCACTTGTTATACTGCTACCAACATATGTGTGGGCAGATACTATATTATACACTTGAATGGAGAAATGATTTTTGTATAATAAATCTCTTAAAAAATATGACATTGATTTAAAAAATATTTTTAAAAAAAATCATTTTTGCGACTTTTATATACCGTTTCTTAATACTATTTTCATTTACTTACACTTTTCAAAAATTGATTGATAATAGACTATAATACGTTTTTTAACGTTTTTCTATTACAATCATGTTAACTGACAACTAGTACAAAATATAAATAGTTTACATGCAAAAATTTACTTATATCGCAAAAAAAGATTTGAGATATTTTTGAATGAAGAAATAAATTTAAGAACATCAAAAATAGAATAATTTAATTAAAAGTTTTAATTTGATCTTTTGAGCTTTTTAAGCAATTACTGATTCCTTGGCTTATCAGATTGCTTTCTTTTATATATTTTTTAATATCTCTGAAAAATTCTATTTATATATTTATTTATTTTAGTAATAGACCAAATTATTTAAAAGTGTAATTTTCTAATTTGTTTCTAAAATACCTTATCACTACTTTGTATAATAATATTCATAAACATAAATACTCTTAATCAAATGCAAAAAGAGATTTCTGGCAAAAGAATTAACGTTTTAATTTAGAAGGTGGAAAATTCAAAGTGTTTTCTATATTTGACAATTCATGCTTTAAAAAGAATCACTTTTTATTTACTTAAAAATATTCTGTTTTTAGAAAATTTATTATTATTTAAATTTTGACTAGGATGGGATATTATTATTATAAATTTATATTTGGGTAGTTAGAAATTTACCTTGCTTATTTATCAATTACATAAAACGTTTTATGTAAGCAAATTATGTGTGCTCCACAAAATAAAAGTCATTTTGTTTATGGAAAAGTTATAAAATATTTTACGGGCATGAACAATAAGAGATTACTATTCATAGGATATATTCAGATATTTATTTCTACACAGTAAAATGCATTTTAAAGTTTTAAAGCGAGTATTTGAAAGGAATGCCTACGTGTACTACTTCTTCACACGAAACAAAATAAGAATAATACATCAATCTTCCTTTTCTTAAATTTTCCCAGTTGGCCTCAACAAATCACCTTTATTCACATCAGAAGAGAAAATATTTTCTAAGAGGTATTTTATTTTATTGCATATAAAGTGAGATATATCTTGGAAACTACGTGGTGTTGAGTGTTTTCTAGACGAATATTCCCATAAGAAGAGTCGTAGATAAATCTCAGAAAGACTGCAGAAAAAAAGTTCGATGCAATGTAGGCAACTATTCGGCTCATCTTGGTATAATTAATGAGAAGACTCATTTGAATGATTAATAAATGATTTCGAAATTGATTAAACTGGGCTTTATTTCTATTTTCACCTTAACATGTGATGTAACAGAATAAGTCTACTACTAAATACGTATTATTACGCCCAATATTATGAAATAATATTAATTACCTCACACATAACTGCAATGCAAAATTGTAATATACAACATTTAATTTAAACAACAAAATTTACAATTTACTGAATTATATATTGAGCATAATATTATGAATGTAGGAATTACATTACGAAAACATTTTAAAATAAATAGTATGTTAATGTTTTTACAATAAAGAATAAAATGTATTTAATGACTTTGAGTAGCTGTTTAGGTGTATAATAATGATCAATTATTAATTCTCCATGATTAGAAGGTATCTCAGTTCATATTCATTACCTGAATTTAAATATCATTGGTTTATCACAATGGTGAGCAGACTTTTCTAGGCAACTAGTTACTTATTTGTTTTGCAATCACCTTCATGTACGATCTGTGATAAAACAAGTATATTTTTAGGTAGGCTTATCATAAAAATTAACATCGTCAATCACTCTAAAATGTCTTGGCTGTCACCATTAAAAACCGCTATCCTCTTAATCTTATCTATAGTCCATCACAATCACGTCTATATATAAATAAACTATGTCTATTTTTGAAAAAGAATATTATTTTGAAAGAGAATATTATTTAATTGATAGTCCATCACAATCACGTCTATTTATGAAGAAAATATGTCTATTTTTGAAAGAGAATATTATTTAATTAATAGTCCATCACAATCACGTCTATGTAAAGAAAATATGTCTATTTTTCAAAGAGAATATTATTTTGAAAGAGAATATTATTAAATTAAACAAAAATTCATTTTTGTACATAAAAACTAATACAAAACTTATGTTCACTTTTTCCTTCCCTGAAGTTTATTAAACCGCAACCATAACGCATATCTGATACTATTTGCTGCAAGAAAATGGAATGTAATAAGTCAGTACTATGATTAAATGTTGCAAAAACTTAAAATTTAAGAACAAATTAGTTTTATATAGATTTTAAGAATGAAATTTATAGTTTTTAACAATCTATATTATTATTTAATACATTAAATTATTATAAGATTAAAAGAATTAAAAATTACTTGTAATTATATTGCATCTTGCTAATTTAAAGACTGGTAATAGAAGTAAAGAAAATAAATTGAGCAAAAGAGAAAATATTGGTGATAAATTGAAAAACAATAAATAAGTGTTTTCTGATAAAAGTTCGTGGAAAAAACAAAAGCTTTATATGTCAATTGTAAGCAGGGCCATTTACAGAAGTCTGTGACCCAAGGACGAGTACTGGAAAAGTCTTAATGAGACTACTATGACCTGTAAGTTAATAGTCCCCTACGGCATCAATTCCCAATCCAACTTCAAATGAGAAAGATATTTTTTCAGGATATTAATAGTCGCTCCTTAATAGCCACGGCATCGATTACGATACATTGTCCTATATGTGAAAGAGAATTGAATACATATAAAAAAAACTATCATACTGGGTTTATAGAAGTCATATCTTGTTTAATTACGTTATTTTTGAGAATGTCAAGTACATAATACTATACTCTTATTTATTATGATTGGCTCTTATGTGATCCAGAAACACGGTAATTTTTCTTCAAATTATGATAACAAACGCCAATACTTTGAAGTATATTCAAACTTCAAAATTTCAGCCGCGAATAATTATCAAACTCAAAACTTAATCGGAACTTTCTCAAAGTAAATTTCCATTCGATGTTAATAGAAGAACCAAAAATTATAATATAAAATCTAACTTTTAATTGAACATTTTTCAAGCATTGGAGAATATCAGATCATTTATCATTTACTCATTCGATGATGAATATTTAAAATGTATAATTTACACATAATTAACTTTTTGTAATTAACATTGATTTCTAAAGAAAGAATATTCAAAGCATTTCAAACTATTAAAAAGTTTCCGAAAAGTAATTGAAATCAATATTAAATTGATTGATATACATAAATTTACATAAATATGAAATTGCTTGTTTTTTTAGTTTTTGTACGCAGTAGGATTTCAATTTCTCATAATAAAAATATGAAGATTTTAAAAGGTATATTTTTGCGTCTCTTATTCATATGGATACATTGAACTGAACCAATGTTTCTTTTCGTATCGTAAGGAAACAGAAAATAAATAGTGGTTATGGTAAACAGTTGGGAGAAACTTATTTTGATAGCCTTCATGAGAGAGTTCAGTAAAAGGAATGATTGTATTTCTAGGAAACGTTTTCGATATTCAGTGGGTTTCAGTTGTAGTATAAGATTGAGTTTGTGTAAATAATGTTCCGCCAAAGTATGTTTTGGGAAAATAAAACGAGATACATAGACTCAATTTGTTTACCTAATACGCTTATTCTGAAGAAACAATCGTTTTATTCTTTAGAAATACCATGTTTTACATTTACTTTTTTTATACATAACGTAGATCTAGAACAGGCATATATGAAAACTATAACCTGTTTAAATGTGCATTCTTGCGCAGTTTTAAATTGAAAGTATATTTAAATATAATAAAAGTAAATTGAGACTTAAACGGGATTTTTTTTATTTAAATACGATCCAATCATTGTAATCATTTATCAATAATCCCCCATTTCAAAGAAACGTTAAAAATTGTAGTAATCTTTCCAACCAGAAAAATTCATTACAAAATAGCTTTTAGAAGGGTTTGATTTCATATAGATTTTGTTCCTTTTCTAAGTTTATATTTAGGTCTATTTCGATAAACAAGAGAAGAGATGTACATTAGGAATGAGTAATTTCAATTTAAATTAATTGCCAAAATAAAATATTTTTGGCAAATCATTTTATTCTCATTATTTCACAGCAGATTGCTTTTATAATATGTTGTAAATTACTTGATAAAAAATGTATATAAAAAAATTACAGGGGATTCAAACGAAAGGAAATGTATTTTAAACTTTTATTTTACAGATAGAAAGAATTTTCAAGATTGTGCTTTCAAGTAAACCTAGGAAAGTTGCAACTCTACTTTTTTGTAAGGTTTTCAGGGAAATGTATTACATATATTTACATTTTCCATTCTAATATTGATGAAACGCGTACCTAAATTAAATTAAACATAACGTATAAATTTGTCAAAGTAAATAGAATTTTATAAAAGCATTTTCGCTAATGAAATATACAAAAAACAACAATGTAACAAATAAATTTTCAATATCTATCCAATATTCTTCAAAAAAACATTCTATTACTTACTTCATGAAATAGACTTCTGTTGTCACGTTTATAGAGAATCGTCCTCTGCAAATATCGAAGATTGCTTCACTATTTTTTTAAATTAAAGCTGTTGAAGCGAAACTGAAAAAAAATGTTTAAAACTATTTTCCTCCTAATTATGTGACGCAGATTATACCCTTTTATTACATTAAATACCACATTTTACTAATTATTAGGTATAAATAGTAACTTCATGTGAATAAAAAATATTAATTTAAACATTTTTAAGAGTTTCAAACTCAAATATTCCGATTTTAATAATAGTAACGATTATTCTCAAGTTTATAGTTATTGTCGAAAATCAACTTATACTTGAATTTAAGCTAATCATTCAATGTATGTTCTTACTATGATTGAGATTATTAAATGAATTTTTAATATTGTTTCAATGTAAACTTTACGGGAATCAAAGTAAATTTAAAGTTCCACCTGACTTGATCAATTTCAGACAGCTTATGAAAATTGTAGCCTATTGGAGCGACCCACTTTCCTCGGAGGTTGAAAGAGATCGTATCAAAAAATCATTTTCAACAGCTAAAGCCGAGAAATCAACAAAGGTCAGTATTGACCATCAGACTCGTTTGTGTTTGCCAGCTTTGAATTACTAAAAGGGCTTTCTCTCAAAAGTGCTCAAGGCTCAAAACAGCTTTCTTTCCCGAGAATTTCCTATCGTAGTACATACGACATAAAAGAAATTTACAAGGTAAATATTTTTGTTGCTATGAATTAGATTATAATTTATTTCGTCAAATACACTGTAAAAGACACAGTAAAAGAACTTTATAAAAACTCCAATACATTAGGGAAGGGACCATAAATAAATGAAATAGTATTAACATTTATGATAAACACAAAATCTGTAAAAAAAAAAAGGCATACAAGATTATTAACCTTTTACATCTGAAATGAACTTTCCTCTTGAGACATAAGGGTGATATTGTATAGTAAAAAATATTGTAACATCTTATCTTTTGTGTTTTTTTCCAAAAAATTAAAGGTTACAGAGAGTAAATATTTCAACTATTTCTGAAAGTATAGGAGTTACGCTTTAATTTGATGAAATAGCTAATAGGAAAAACTTCGTAGAGTGTTTTTTCAAACATATTAAAGAATCTACAAAATTAAAAACTTAGGAACATTAACAAAAGTATAAAAGTATCACTTAAATATATGATTGCAGCAGTTGAGAAAAATTAACTGACCGAAAAGGGAAGAAACCAAGAGCTACAGTGTTCGAGATGACTACCAAAGGAAGATTCAACAACTGAAAAAGCAAGAGGGGATAAAACTGAAAATAAGAACCATTGAGATCTACCACCATGATCACAGCCATCGCAAATTAGAACTTTGTTTCTAGAGAGTGAGTCTATTGATCTCTTTTCTTACTCTCAGTCTGAACAAAAGTTTTATATTTAAATATATCAAAAAATTATATGTTTAAAAATATTCAATTAGTAGATAAATGATAAAGCAATAATTCGATTATATCAAATATTTATTAATGTAATTAATTTTTAAATATAAGTGCTGTTTTAAACTTTATTTTGTTGCTCTTACAGAAATTGCATTCTTGTCACAAGTATCACTAAGAATGTGAGTTAGTTTGATGATATTGTAGAGATGTGAGTAAAAATTGTGTTAAAAATTTATGATGCATGTTTAAACATTCAATTATTTATTATCCTGTAAGAATACACAGAACACGAAGTAAATTAAAATAAAGTTATTATAAATTAAAGAACACTCTTGTCATTCTCCATCGACATACCAGTTCTCTTCTTCTTCTTAAAAAAAAATTAATATCTGACGTTGTCTCGCTGTCTCCGCAGAATCATCTCACAATCCTTACAGTAATCGCAGATCATTACAATATCCTCTCTCGCCGAGTTTTACATAAATACTTTTCAAAATAGTGTAATTAAAGAATAATCATGAAATTTATCAATCTTTATCATTAAGGAAACAACTAGTGCTGAATACCATACATTATTATTAACTCAAATCTAATATAAAATATTTTATGAAAATTTTTTCTCAAAAATTTCAAGTAAGAAACAAATGTTGTGTAGAATACAAACACTCTATCAAAAATTAATGTTTACGGAATTTATTCTTAAAAAATGATTGCATCTTCTATAAATTAGAGTGATGTATGTGGGATAGCTTTTAAAATTGTGTTAATTCTATTTATCTGTATTGATCTGGTCTTTATGTGAAACATCAATGAGAACTGATCTTGATTTTCCTAAAGTGTGAAAAAGAAACATTGCCGCATTTTTAGAAAATAAATTCATAAACCTTTTTTTCATTCCATACTTCTCCAAGAATTTTTGCTAATAATCTAAATTCAGGTTATTTATTTTTCCAAATTAAATCTATTCACTAAACTAAGTTCTGAACCTATTTTCATAATAAATTTTTAGATATATTCACAATGATTACATTCATTTCAGACTTTTTGTTTCGCTTTGTTTGGCACCTAAAATTCAGGAAAATAATTCAGAAAAACTATAAGACAAACTTTAACTAATGGAAATAAATAAAAGATTGCCATATACTTATATTTTAAGAAAAATATTTTTGCTATTTTTTCAAGGGCCATCTGGCAAATTTTCTATCATAATATTAAAAATTTCTCATATTTAATTGTTGTGGTAATACATTTGATTTTCAAAGTCATGTCAATGATATTTAAGGAATTTATTTTCGACATGTGTAAATAGAAAGTTAAAATCATTAATAATCAAAATAAAATAAAATTCCACTAGTCAGAAGACTTGGAATTCTATATTTAGTACTGAAAAGAGATTTAGCATCTAAATCTCATTTTGTTAGAAATCTAAGTTTGTTTTAACTAGTACAGAAAAGAAATTTAAGAATGGCACGAAAAGATATGATTTCATATTCAAAACAGCGAAGTTTAAGCTTGAAGATTTAATATTTTATGAAAAGTTATTGCAGACGAATAAGCATAATCTCACTTCACCTTATTTAATTCTTTACAGAAATTTAAAGAAGTACTTTGATGTAAATTTCGAAATATATAAGCCTAATGAATTAACAAGGAAACATTCTGACGCAGTGCATTTTACTAAATTGAGATATTTCCGTCTAGCAGATAAATTTAGATCCAAGCTTAGTATACTTCCAGTTAATAAAATAAAATAAGCATGCGAAATTTTTATGCTATTATAAAATGAATTAGATGTAGGAATTAAATTATTTTAAATATTCAATTAAATTGTTTTAATAATTCAGTATTTAGAAATATAGTTAAAAGAGTAATTTTTACACATATATCGACAAATGTTCCTTTCAAATAAATACATTTTCTTGTCTCTCATATGCTTGATTTTTTTACTATTATATTACTATAATACGATGAGACTATTAGGATTTTACATCCACATACTTACGTTTTTTGTAAAAATATAAATGTCTATACAATCATTTTAAGAACTAATGTAATATAGTATAATATATAAGATATGAATATCTATCTATGACTTTAAGTTTATTTAATGGTGAAGAGAATCATTTTTAAAAAAAAACACGGAAATGGAACTTGAAGTTAACTATTAAATTAAAGAAGCTATCAGATTTGCATGTGAAATTTCATTTTTTACAAAAACAACCACAGGCAAAAATATTATTGTTAAAGTAAATACACAGAATCACAAAGAAGCGATAAATTACTATAAGCAACTTTTGACAAGTTAGGAGATATACACTCACAGGAGGAAGTCACGATTTGGCAACCTGTGATCCACACAAGACTGAGCCAGGTCACCCAAGTCACAACACAATCGGATTGTAAATTTATGATTTTAAGATTTCTGATCTTAAGATTTGTGACTGTTAGGCATGACCTTGCTGTTGCTTATTTAACAATGACATTAACCATATGTCTGGACAGTTAAGAAAGGCCTTTGGATTGAAAACTAGTGATATGTGCTCTTCTCAAGCTATTTACAGGAACGCCCTTCTATCTAGCAGACATGAACACTCTTTTTGACTGATCAAAATTGGTACTATCTCCTATTTAATGCTGAGTCAAGATTCAGTTTGCAAAAGGATTTCATTAAATTTCAATCTAGTGAAAAACTTGGGAGATGTTATCATTCTGCTGACATCAAAATGATCCATCGTTTTGGTGGCATTCTTTTCTTTGTATAGGGAGTGATCAAGATAGATGGGAGTGCACTACTAAATACTTTTTTTATGCAAAAAATGACGGTAAAAAGCTACAATAAGATTCTGGAAACATACGAGCAGTTAAATATTTTTTGTGCTAGTTTGATTTCAAGGACGATAATTTCCATCTACCCATAGTGGTACTTATCGACAATTATCTAGAAGATGACATCACTGTGTGATGTGGCCATCGAGGTCTTCTGGTCTAAGTTACAAAGAAAACTTATGGAATGATATTGGAAATTCTGTTACATAGTGAAACCTTCCACTCAAGATACTCCATGTGTTAAAATCGTTACTTTTGGAAAAATCTATATGGTTATCTCAATCGTGGATCATTAACTTCATTGACTGTATGAAATATCAGTGTCAGGACCACCTTGTAAAGCTGCACAAAAAGTGTCAGACAACTCATTAAACGAAGCCATAAATAATGCAACTGACAAAACTATAAATAATGTGTTAAATGTTCCCTCCTATTTTCACCACAATATAGCTCTCATTTAAATATTAACCCATATTAAAGTCCTATGAACATTTTTTGTTAATGTTTTCTATTATAAATTAGTAGATCGAATTTAGTTGCAATAAACAAAACTTTCGTCGAGTAAAAAGGTTTTATTATTATAACATTACTTTTAGACACCATTTGGTGAATGTTTTATGGCTAACATTAGTGACGCATTTTAAACTTTTCTGTTTTGTATTTTTAATGTTATTTGGTTTATTTGTTTTTCACAATTTTAAAACTATACTTTTTGTTTTACTTATGTTAATAATATTTCGTAATTAATTTTCGAATTACAATGCTATCACTAATGTTTGGTTTGAGACAATAACATAATTAAAACGAAAACAAGGATTATCATGAATGTGAAATAACATTCATCTACACTACACGATATTTGTAGTTGTTGTTGTTAATGACACTTGGCAACGCCAAGCCCACCCGTCACAGAGACTAGGCGAATGAAGTCAGAGAGAGAGCGCCTTCCATTTTTTTAACAGAGCACCCTCATACGAAGTTGGAAGTACGACTTTTTGCTCATAGATGACAGCACCACCTGAATCTTCCAATTTAGAGATTGAAACCAGTGAAGACTCAAAGCGTGACTCCAACCACCCTCAGATTAATTTGTAATGGGAACTTGGAGGACATGGCGACCCGACAGATTTAACGTGCCCCAGTCGCCATTAGGGAACACGACAGATCTTCGGCTAAGCCGGGATTCGAATTCACCACCGTTTGGTAACCAGAATGATGCTCTAACCACCCAGGCCACCGCGGCCCCACACACGATATTTACATAACATTAAGAGAGAAAAACATTGCTAGTTTTTTATAATTTATCTCATTTAATTTAATTAAAAAGAAGCATCACTGAAAAACTTATCCTTATTTTATACTATATAAAAAATTATTTTTCTGTTATTATAATTTGAAAAATATTAAAAGATGACCCATGTTAAATTCTTGAAGTTAAGCAATTTATAATTGCATGCTATTTCGTAAATATATTAATTTCACTTATTGGATCACTCTTTAAATTTTTTTTTCCTTCTTTTCATTTTATGATAAGAATTGCTTTATCAAGATTTGCAGCAATTATAAAAGTGAAATTATTTAAGAAATAAATTTCTTATATTATTATTTTTTATTATTTTTCCATAAATGTATATAGTTTTTTTTTTTCCTTTAAAAGATTTACTTTCAAGACTTGAAATAACCCTTTTTGTTCAATTTTGTTAATCAATTAATGTAAAAACATTTTTTAGTAAATTGTTCCCACGCCATGTTCATTATCTTGCATAAGGTAAAGTGTTCCCTTCTTAAATTGCTTCCATTTTCTGATAAGATCGCAATTTTTTATGCATAAACTATCTTAATATTTCTCGCAAGTAAAAAATTATAGTTGGAGAAGATAAACCAAACTGATCTTTCGTTCTGGGTGTTAAATTTATCTGTATAATCAATCACTTTCATTGATGCATGCTTCATCTGGTATCATAGTATTATTTACTTCTATCATAACATTGATTGTTTCATTTTTTCGTGACCATAAATTTTTTTTATTTTTTTTGAGTTTAGTAATGAAAATTTTCATTTTTTCTTGTCATTTTGCACTTGTTAAGTGAAGAATAAACATAGTGTTAAATTTAAGCTAAACTGAAATAATATGAATAAATCTTTTTTCCGGATTTATACAATCCTCTGAAAACAAGAATTTATCTTGTTTTCAGAGGATAAACTCTTGTTTTTTTCTCAAAACAAGAGAAATTCCTATTTTTAGGACAGATTTAAAATAATTTATCAAAAAAACATTATTTTATTCAATTTAGGAGATTCTTAGATCTTTTCTACATTTTGAGCAACTCCATAAGATCTTTTTATGATACATTTATTAAGAAAGATAATTTTAAAAAAAGACGATTTCCAGCCTATCTTCGTATAGGATCAAATTTATATTAAAAGGAGAAATTTAGCTTTAACGAATTACTTTAAAATAATTTGAACAATTTATCCTAATCTCATTGCCAGTCACTCAGATTTTGGCTTCTTTATTACTTTATAAACTTAGTAGTTAAAAAATGTTAGTGTTATGTTAGTGTAGGCTGTAAGGATATGTTTCACCGTCATATTTGTATTACAACTAGAACACATTGTTGCAAATTCTGGAGACAAAAGATGGAGGTGATTGTATTGAGCATATCCAATTCTGAGCCTGATATGACGTCAGTCTTTCTGTGGGGATTAGATTAAAATCTTACTTTGATGAATGGAAAAGTTTCATGCAAATGAAAAGATTCTCAAGAACTTCTGAATAAACAATTATATTTTAAACGAGTGTTTAATGCCTTTCAGATGTAACAAGACATAATTGATTGTTCTGTTAGTGTTTTCTGTACCAAAAGTTTAATGATTACGGAATACATTTAAAATCATGTTGGTGAATCTTAACATGGATGAATGGTTGATTGGTTGGGTTTTATGGCGCAAGGTCCAAAAATGGACATGCTGCGCCAGAATCTGAACATGGAAGGACGGTATCAGAATAAAAACTCATTGAAATTAATGAAATTAAATTTTAAGAATAATTTTACCCTAAGCCTTAAAATATGAATAAAATGGGATAAGATCTTTTAAAAAGAGAATTGTAGAATGAGTTATTTATTTAATGATATAAAAATATTTCATTTTGTAGTCTTGTCATTTCATCTTTAAATAAAAATTATTGTATAACTCTTATCGATGACCTCCAACGAATGTTCTTGGCATATGACAGAAATCTTCAATCAGTGAAGTTTCAAACATGCCAGATATTTAAAATCATTGATTTTATTCAGATATTGAGGACAAAATTAATTACAGATGAATAAATTAATGAAATCTAATTTTAAATAAACTTTGGTTTTAATTAATATTTTCTTTGATATCTTTAGCCATAGTATGTTCGTTTTTGCCATAGTAATTGCTCTATTTTCCTAAATTTTCATAACTGTTTCACACTTCCATAATTTATTTTATGTCGCAAATAATTCAGTTCATTATAATTGCAGTATAAAAATGTTTTAAATAATATTTTAAGTATCTAATTATTTATTTATTTTTGTGGATAAGTTCATAACGACTATACAAGATAATATTTTGATTTTTCAGTTGCTTAATTCACTTTAGCAAAATGACTACGTTTTTAAAATAAATGACGAAGTAAAAATATTAAGCAAGATATCAATATATTAAATCTTCAATATTTCCTAAATATTTTATAAAATTGTAACTATTTGTTCTAAAAAAAATCGTTGCTTTTTCACTTAGGAAATTTTTTCAATCACAGTAAGGTATACTTTTCTATCGAATTAATTAAATATTATTTATTTAATTAATTCTATAGAAAAGTATATCTTACTCTTATAGTAAAAACTCCATAAACATTATTTTTCAATTCAGGCTAATTTTTTATATTTCTTCCAATTTTCATAATCTATCTCTCAAAAAAAAGTTAGATAAATTAATATTTTCATAACCTAATAAATAAAAGATTTCGAATTAAATATTAATAATTCTAAAATAAAGTCTTTGTACATAACGCACACTTATACATGTTACATAATGTAAATTTCGAAAAACAAATTACATTAGTTTAACGGCAACCAATAATTAATTTTCTTAAGAAGTATCCATCATTTAATCACCATAAAATTACAGCTTATACATTGAAATTACTTAATTAACAAACAATAGTGACTTGCTTATTACAAATGGGATTTAATTTAAGTCCTCCTATCACAATTAGTCGAGAATATTAATAGGAGGAAAAGAAAGAATGCAGAAAGCTTCTTTCAACAAGAGTAGAAAACAAGTATTTACGAGATAACGATATATGTGCTCTTTCTTTTTTCTTCTTTAACCACTAAGCAACGAAGAAGGAAGATATCACGTCATATCTTGATCTATATAATCGTTAATGGCAGTATCAGCGTAATGGAGGAACATAAAATTCCTAATGTTTTGTCGCCCGAGAAACGAACCGACAATAAGATGAGCGGGATGTCAGTTAAACTGTATACCCTTCAAGATAAGGAACAAAC
>JAPDSC010100398.1:0-27443 GCA_026290005.1 Latrodectus geometricus | reverse complement strand
ATATAAATATTTGCATTGTATAGTTCATTTTCCACTATACACAATATATAACCTTATACCAACTGTGCAATTAACTTTTAAAACTAAATGAATTTAATTTTTTAAAAATATTATGTCTACTGCAGATGTATGATATTAAGTAATGTGTAGTACCTCGGAAAATGATTGCTTCTTAAAATTTTCAGAAAGTAAAATTTTTATACTTTTTTTGCAAAAGGTACAGTAATTTTCTGCCAACTTTTCAAAAATAAATCACTGAATACGATTTATTCTACTTGTGCAATTATTCCAGAAAATGTTTTCAAAAGACCAGAAAAGGTTGTTGATAATAAAGAGAATTCAGTTATGGAAAGAAGATTCCATTTTTAAATCAGAGAAAAAATATATAAGACATTTTCATTCATTTTTTGCTTGCTTAGAAAGACGAATTTTAAAAAATCCTAGTTAATTATTCGTGATTTTTTTTCTGAATAATCATTCCGAAGTAAGCAAAAGAACTCCTTCACCTAATGGCTTACATTCTGAAAATGAACAAAAATAAAAAAAACGTCATACATGTTCATTTTTCTAAATTCTATTTTCGTTTTTATCTCAGTAATTACTGCTAAGAATGTAATATAATGTTTTTCTTCACATGTGTTTTGAAAATATAATTTCATTTTCATATAATCTATGTGAAGTATGTAATTTAAAATTCTGAAATATGTATTATCTTTTACAAATTATAAGCCTTTATATTTCTGATTATTTTAAAAGATATCCAAAATGGTTTACGGAGCAATATAATTTCTTACAGCGTAATCATGTTTTAATTAGGTTATTATATTACACCTTAGCTAGTTCAAATTACCTTGTTAAGAATATGATAATTATTCTTTCTTATCATTATATTAGATATTTAGTCATTATAAAATAAATTGAACTAATTTTTAAATTTTATAAAAAATTCATTTTCGGCTAAAAAAATATATTTTAAAACAACTTCTCCTACTATATAAGTTGCAGTATCATATTACTCATATTATTTGAATTTCAAAATCATAGAAACATATTTTAATTAATCCTTTCAAAACAGTTCATATTAGAGTGTTGGCTGAAAATAAAATGGTTTTTAGAGCCTATAATAAACAATATTTATCATATTATCTTAATGTGTAAGATTTTGACGGAGTCAAAAGTATTTATTTCTTATTTTTTTACATTTAATGAATAAAAATAAAAATATAAACTACAATTCAAAAATATGTAATCATATCTTAAAACCTATGTAAATTTAAACATGCCTGTGTATTCCTTTTGTTCTAAACTAATAAATGAACACTATTTATTTATAAATTAGAAATAATATGTTTGAAACAACTTGAGAAATGTCAAGGATGAACTATTTTATTAATAACAAATTTCTTGTATTTTATTAATTTCTGAAATTCGTTCTCCGTAACTTAATAAAATGGACTAGGTCTAACACAAAACTATTTTAAAATATATGACAAATTAAAATAAAGCAGACTATGAGCTATTTTGATTGTTTTCATTTAGATTAATTATGTTCACTAATTATTATTAGGAAATAATTATTTTATTCGAATAATTAATCTCGTCTTTATAAAATATCAAATATGATTTTATTTATTTAATACATTTTATTTTGTTTGTATTAAAAATGTTTAAAAATGTCATTATGAAAATTGTACTTTCTTTGTACCATAAATATAAATGTGTGAATAACATAGTTTACCAGAACAATCAATGTAATAGAGTATTTTTTTAATCATAAATATTTGCTGTACGTAAAGGAAAAATATCTAATCCTTTATTAAAATCTAAAAACATCTAGTAATTCTCCAAAATTTTAAGAATGTATATCTAGTTTGTATTAATAAACACTTAAGTAATCCCAATCTTTCATAAGAATTTGTATGAAATTGAATTTCTTTTTCAATACAAGCTAATATAGTATATTGTTAATATAAAACAGTCAGTTGTAAATACACACTAACATTATTAGAATACGAGTCATTTATATATATATTTGATTTAATTAATTAATTTTTTAACGGAAAATGTTGACAAAATACAAGAATTTTAAAAGCATTTTATATAAATTCATTTGAAGCATACTGCACTTAATTATTCTAATTTCTAGAATTTTTTTTTAAAAAAATTAAATTTCATACAATTTTCTAAATGTAAGTTTATATTCAGAAATTTCATTAATAAATTTGTTAAAAAATATTTTAAATTCATTGCAAATAGGTAGAGCCAACATATATGTTACCTAACGAACTTCTAAAAGAAAAATGTTTGACTATTATCACGATGACTTAAATAATATTTAGTCGATATTAATATATATTGGAGTGAAAAAATTAATCACCAGAAGGTTCGGGTTTTCATAAAAAAAAATCATGCAAAAATTTTTAATTGATGTAAAGGACATCGTAACAATTTCAAAACTTAATAAAATTGGATTTCATTAAAATACCCTAACAAAAAAAAACAAATACATAAAATGAACTTTATTTAAAATTTAGCTACGTGTAATATAGATTGAAATACCAATGTGACATAACTAAAATTACACTTTAGTAAAACCTGTGATAGTTGTTGGTGGTTGCTGAAACACTGTCAAGTGCCTCAAAAGAGTGCTTGCTATATCGGGAATCTATTCTTTCTGCATTGTTACTGTACAACATTGTTACAGCTACAGTGTGACGAAAAGTGCAGTTTTGTCAACTATGAAAGGAAAATTAAATTATTACTTATGAAAAACCGATCGTGTGGAAGATGAATTTACTGCGACTACACTGAAGGATGCTTCAAACTATACTGAAAGATGTGTAGATGAAATTGGCACTAATCCCTATAGCACATCATATGAGAAATACATTTACTTTAAGCACATCATATTCTAATATGAAGGAAACAATAATTCCTGAAATCTTATTTCTACAGCTAATAACTTTCTTGAGTCAATAGTAATACGGAATACTCATCTCTACTTCTCATTATTCTTGTCCCAATGTACCATCATAACAAAAAAGCTATTCCTGATATCCAGAGTCTCTCTGGTTACCATGAAAATAAGTCATTGTTGAGCAGCAGATAGGTTGCAATAAAATATGATACCTATTGGAAATTAACCACTTGAAATGTTTTGTGAAGTTTTCTATAGTTCATTTCTAATACTTCTTATTTATTCATTCATACTTATAATCTTTGTAGAATTTTTCATTTTTTAATACTAAAATATCTTTTAACTTTATCATTAATACTGGCAGAAGATATTCTGGTCTCAGGGCCCAGAATCAAGTATATTCTACACTATTAAACAATTCGGGGCTATTATTGTCATAATAAATTCTTGCCAAGCTTTTAAAACGGTGATTTTGATGGTCCTGAAATCAATAGCCCCCCACTTATAATTTTGAAATAATTCATTCTCGGGTACCTTCCTCAACTTTCGAGCGAAAAGCTGACTGCAAGATATATTCTACGGAGAAGATAACTCAAATAATTAAAATTTTGTGATTTACACAGTAAAATAACATTAAAATAATCACATAAATGCTGAGCGTACACCACCTTCATTCTTTACATGTTTCTGATAATCACACATTAAGAACGTAACATATTGAAACTATAAATGCATTAACGTTTACTACTAAAGTTTCATTTTGAGTACCAGCGTCTATCTAATTTTGCAAAAATTTCAAATGAATTGAGATTGATTGATAAAATAATTTATTTTTCCTAAAACAGTTATAAGATGTAATGTCCAATATTTAGAAGTTTTAAAATTAGATTTAGTTCATTTTGGCAGATAAATATTTTTAAAAGTATGATCTTTAGTTAGGAGAAAAAAAGGAATAAATGAATCATGATTAAAAAAAAAGAATTAGGAGTTATCTGAATATGGATGTGTTAAAAAAGCTACAAAAAGAGGCAGTTGATTACTGGCAATATTTATAAAACTTTTCAATATTTAGCTATAGAATTACAAATTATACAAAATACTTAATTCATCATTACTTTGTTAGAACTTTAAACTTACAAATTATACATTCCTTTATAGTTATAATCGGAATTTAATTGCGAACTTAAAATACATTTATGAATGTTAACGACAACAATTATTAACACCGACTTTCCATTGACGATTTCACATTGAAGATAGGAATGTGCACACCACACATAAATATTTTGCAGATATTATTTACAATGTTTAAAAATAAAAATGTATGCGATTATTTCTTATATATGACTTCATTATTTCATGGCTAATGTACTTCAAAAATAATATTCAAAATTTTCGTGACTTAGCACCATTTTCTGTATCTAAGCATTTACTCAGTTGTGTACTGATTAATATGCATAAACACATTTTTCACAAAAATACGTTTCTCTCTTGTAAACTTTAGCTAGAAACGGCAGTTTTGATGTGGAATTTTATGTTCTCAATTTTAGACGTCGATCTCGTGCTTCACAAAGTATTTGCATTAAATATTGCTATCATAAATAACATTTTCACGCTTGCGTTTTTATGAAATGTTTTATTTTTAAATTATGTTTTGCGGCTAAGATTAAAAAAATTTTACTTAATGACATTTATTTCCTCTGGTAATTGTACATATTTTGGGTAAAAGTTCCTTTTACTCCAATAGGAAAAAAATGTTTTTGAAAAAAAGAACTTTCTACTTAAAATCGGTTTCACAATATACCGAAATTGTTTATACGAAGATTGCACACGCAAAAGAAAAAAATATAAATAATTCCTATCAAAGATTTCACGCAAATTAATTATTTGAATAGTATTTACTTAGAAATCTTGTACAGAGATGTTTTCTCTTTAGAAGACAAATAAGTAAAGCTTTTTTCATCTCATTGTAAAGGAATGGGAGAATTTATTAATGAAGATTTATTGATCTCCCTGAACTGTGGATAATATTTGCATCGAGGACGAATGGTTAGCATTATGGACTTTAGTGTAACTGTTCATGTATTCCATTTTCACTTAGTTGGGCTTCCATGTTTGTAATTACTTAGAGTACATTTTAATTGATGTCCAAGGTCTGTTGCATGCTTGAAAACAAATTACCTTTGAGTAACAAATAAAAGATTTATACCTGAGAAACGTCTCAAAAACACAACAATTAAAACCTTTTGAGATTTATAAAAAAAATAACTGCTGACTGTTATTAAAATCCTCGTAATTTCCCTCATTTTGTTAAAACTTTCTTATTTGGAATTTTTTTTTAATTTAAGCATTTGGACTTACTGTACTTGTTGCCTGAATTTTCATGAGTAACATTTGTTCGAAAGAAATGTGAAAATGGTGAAGTAACTCACATTCTATATGTAAAAACAACCAAAAAAATTTTGTGAATTGATGATTTTGAAATTAAAGAGGCATAAATTTAATTTAGTGATTCATATAATTTAATCAATCTTGCACTAAATAAGCCTTATTATAAATCAAAATTTACATCGATGTAACTTGTGAAGTAAAATATATATGAAATTATATTAATAATAATTTTTACCTCATAAACTTTAGTGGAAGATTTTATATTATTTGACATTAGAAGAGCCAAGATATTCAATAATATGATAAAGAAAAAGTTCAAATATATAACATAAATGGAATAATATATCACCATGAAAATTGGCATTTTCATGGTGATATATTAAGTTCAGTAAAAAATCCATTTAAATAAATGGATTTTCACTGAACTTTATAGAAATTTAGGTTAACTTATAAGATAAATTGTTTTTATTTCATATCATGTATTTAATATATAATTGTATTTATTATTATCCAGTAAAATATCACGATTATCTTTTAAACCATTTATAGTTTATATTTTAATTTTTTCGTTTAATACTCCTACAGATTGTTGTTTTTTGTCCCTTATATTTGGTCATTTTTTATACAATAATAAATACACTTCTTGAAATTGAAAACAACATCTGGAAAAAATTTGATTGAAGTAGTTTTTATGTAGATTTATATTTTGGTAAAAAAATTATAGATAAATTATTTCGATTCTATTATCCTACATACCTAATTGATTTACACTTTTTAAATTATGTTTTTTCTAATAGCTGATAACTAATAAATTTGATAATAAACACTGAGTTAAATAAATATTTACTAAAATATTTACTTCACTTTATTATTAAAAATTTTGTATAAAATTCAAATATTTTGCCAATGACATTTGGTAGCATTAATGAGTTTATTTTAACATACATAAAGATTTATTTTATGACATGCTTAAGGCAGAAATCATTAAAATTGATGAAGTTATTAAGTCAAAATAAAATTTATTTCTATATTTCATTTCAGTTCATAAATGCTGAAATAAACTATCTGTTGGAAAAAAAATTAAATAAATTCTCTCAAATTATGTATATTAACAGATGTTGTAAATAATTTCTTGAAAAACAAATTCGTTAGAATTCTTAGTAAATAATTTCTACTATAAAACTGTTTACATATTTTTGATTACAGTGGTTTATTATGATATCATTTTTAATCACCAGAAAATATTTTATTTCCTATTGGTATGGAAAATAATATGTAAAAGCTCAAATTTAAAATGAAATGCAAAACAAAACTTTCACATTTACAGCTGAAATCATAATTTTATTCTAAAATGTGTGAAATAACATCATTCTAGAATAATTAAATCCAATTTTAATCAAGCAAGTAAAGTTTAATTTATAAAATAAAAAATGCAGCCTAATTTAAAAACACTCTGCAATTCAAGGAGTCATATTACTTGTATAATCAAAATATTATTCACGTAATATGTTTAATGATTAAATTGTTATAAATCTCAAGTGTAATTAATTCTTTTTAAAAATCATTTATTTTTCTTGTGAAAATCTGTATTCAAAATTAAAAGTAGATGCATAATATATGTAATATATATATATAAATATATATATATATATATGTGTGTTTCCCTGTGTGTTTACATATATATATAAGTATTTACATATCTAAACATTGGAGTTTAATAATATCTCTGAAATTACTTGCTTATATATACATTATCATAAAATGAAATATAGATAATAATTTCGGTGATAAATATTGACTTCATTTATCCAAATGCAAAAAAAAGGAATAAAAGAAAAATTATTTAAAAGTACACCTGCTGCATTATTATGCTTTGCCAGTATAAGAGTTTGGTAACAAAAAAATAAATAAAAGTAACTTTGGCATACATAAAAGTAATCAAGTATCACAGCACTAAGTAAACAATGAGAAAGAATAAAAAAAATAGAATATATATGCCCGAGGAAAACTGAGATTGTTTTGCCTTCTCTTACACTCTGACAAAGAAAAGTCACTTTATGAAAAAATGTTTCTCTCATAGAAGTTTTGATTTTCATTGCAGTTTATCAAAAATCTACTCTAGAGAGTGAACTATTTTCGTTGATGAACATAGTTTCCATAATAAAAGAGTTATCTCCGGTTTCAATAAGTTACAGATGAGAATGATAAATAATGATAAAATAAAAATCTTTGTGTCTATTTTTCTATCAATTTTTGATCTGCATTACAATTCATTTTTTAATATATATTACCATTTTTTCTATTTTATATTAAAACTTTCAGAATTAAATTCTTGGAGTGTTAAGTATGTATAATGTTTATTAAAATTTGTTGTTTAAACTAATAAATCTTATACATAAGGGCATTATATTAACAATGTGTAAGCATCTAACTTTTTAAAAATTCAATATCTCAGTATATTTTGAGAATGTTATTCATTATTATTTCAAAGTTACTTTTTAATAATGATGTGTATTTAATATTTTATAACTTTGTTGCATATAGTTAATTATTTTAAGATAATTGAAAAAATAATCTGCAAAATCACTTGAATAGAGAAATGAAGTTCAATAGTTAAATATGAATAATATTATTTCAATGAGAGAGGAATATAAAGATGACAATCAAAGTAAATAACCTATATTCATACTTAAATAATATAAAGTTTAGTATTTAATTTTGTTAGAATTTTTTAGAAGTGAATTCTCAACAAATTATTCGATAAATGAATATTGTTATATTTATAATTTCCATTTTAATTTTGACTTGATCATAGATAATTTTTTTTTATTTTGATAAAAATTAATAAACATTCATTCAGGCATGTTTATGGAAGAGTAATTAATATAATTTTTATATCATTAATGATTCACTTTTTTCTGGGTTTACATTTGTAAATTATATTGTTTTCAATATTATAGAACAATTATTTCTAAATGGTCATAATTAAAGTATGCAATTTGGCTTCCTTTTTAAATATAATACGTAAATAAATGTTACGGTAAAATATATTGCCCAGAAAAGTTTATTTCAGATATTTTGCTTTACATCTTCTCATTTATTTAACCCTTGTATCAAATATAAAATTATTCTTTTGGCAGTTATTGTTACACTACTTTTATAAATAAATGCAAAATTAAGAAATGAAACAAAATTAATAAATATCTTAATAACACATTTAATGAATGCAAATTAAGAGATTTCACTAGTATTCATGAATTTAAACTGATTTTATGGTAACCATAAATAATTTACATAATTGTAATTTCTTTCTGTTTCCCTGCAGTTCACAACGCGTAAATAAATAGGAAATATTTTTAATTCTAAACAATTGATACGTAATTTCTAAAAATATTTTTACTTTATTTTTAATGGTTGTAATTTTTTTATTACTTTTTAGTGTTAAATTTTTTATAATTATGTATATTTCAAATAGGTTTTTAATATTTTTGGCATAAATAAAAACATTTTATTCAAAACAGTTATTCTGTTTAGATAATTTTGACAATAACTTAACTAATTGTGGAAATCATAATTAAATGAATAATAAAAATCACTGTAAAAAACATGTTAATGGAATATGTAATGTGTATTGGAAAATATTTTAATCGCTGGTGTTTGTTAATCTATATTCATATTAGAATTTGTAGTACAATTATATTGAATTCTGCTACACAAGTGGTTGAACTCTACCCTGACTGAAAGTTTCTATTTATGAGATTTTATATCCTTAAAACTATTTATATCATCAGATAATTTAATTAATTTTATTTGACATATACCAAGTTTTTATTTTAAATGATGTATAATTCAAGTCATTTTTTAATTTCTCTGAATATTGATATATAAATGTTAACAAGCATTTACACATTTATTTTTATATTTTGACCTCCCATTAATATATGATTCGATGAAAAACTATAATTTATTAAAGAATGAACACTACTTTTTTAGTAAATTTGAACTGTAAATGCCCTTAAATGTATTTATAAATTTTAAATTTTCTTATTTAAGTTTGCATGCTTAGATAGCATGAAATTTTAATGTAATTAATTTAAAACTTGCTGGTAGGAAAACATTTTTATAAAGACGAAAACGACAAATTGTAAAAATTAAATTATCTTCTTTTGTAAGAATTTCAAATCAATAATTTCTACTTATACACTTATACATCAATGTCTTAATTTACTTTAATGTAAACATTATGTTTAAATAAATAAATAAATAAATAAATAAATAAATATATATATATATAAATAAATACAACTGGAAAAAAATAATACTAGAGTGCTAGGCACAAAATATATTTATGTATACTTTATGCATATGACCATGCATGTTTGAAGAAAATGCATGATTTTTAGAAATATCTAAATAAAACTTAATAAAATCAGTTATGAGGGATATTCCGGCATTCATGCAAATAATGTCTCCAAAATACACCAATAATTTAATACTTCAGAAAAAATACCTGGGAAAATTTTTGTTTTTGAAGGAATTTAAAATATTCTTAAACAAACATCTATTATTCCGAAATATCTATTATTCTAAAATAGTTATATTTTCTCATTAAATTACTAAATGTCTTTCTTGAGTATTTTACTATTAGAAACTAGCGGCACTTACCAAGTTGAATTCATGACTGCCTTCAATATAACTTAGATTAAAAAGTTTTATTTTTAAATCACTGATAAACTCATTTATCTTCCTCCTATGAGTTTTGAAGCTTGAATGTTCCAATGAAGACTTTTAAATTAATTATAAGATAAATGATATTTTACGTATACCTTTTATTTTTACTTTGTATAGTTTTTATCTACAAAAAATAATTAATGCAAATATGATAAAAAAATTTTATTTTTATATTTTCGTTTTTGATAAGGTTTTACTATATATGATTTTTTAATTAAATTCAAAAATCACATAAAAAAATACCTACGAATTATGTATAAAATAATTTATATATCTTGTCTTTAGTTTTCAAAAAAATAAAGTTTGTATGTAAAGTACAATGAATTTGGAAAGAATGAAAATCAAAAATAATATTTTTATTACAGTTCAAATTTTAAAATATATTTTCTTATTTTTAATTTGTGACTAACGCATATATTTTTAAGGAATATAAATTATTTGATAATATTTTATAATAATAATTTAACTATATAAATTTTAATTTATCTGGGATTTGAAATGACTGAGAACATTTATTAATGTAATTAATAAATACATTAATATTTCTTGCGTATTTAAAAAAAATACAAGACTCTTTTTTATTAATTTAACTTTACTACATTCAGAATGTTTTATTATTTGTTATAAATTTCACAAACAGAAAGTATTTTGTATGGCTTTCTGTCAAATATCATATTAAAGAATTTATTACAAAACCTTTTTCGGAAATTTTATCACCAGAAAATTATTTAAGAATGTCGAATTAGCAAATTATGATAGTTTATGATTTATATTTTAATAATAAATTCATCAAAATATCTCAGATTTGCAACTTGAAGACACAGATGTTATCTGAACATTACATAGACACAGATGTTATCTGGAGGATACACAATTTAATATCATGCATTTCATACCCTAAAATGTAGTTGAGATTAAGAGAAACATCTTAGCTGGAGCCTTATAATTAAATTTCTCTTTTTTTACTTAAAAAGCAAAAAAAAAAAAAAAAAAAAACCTAGATAATTAAGTATAAGAAAAATTAAAAAGTATAATTTCGGAAGCTCTTTTATAAGAACCACATCTCTATATGATGAAATAAGTCTTCTGGAAGTAATTAATGGAAACTTTTGAGGGTAAAATGCCTAAATGAAATAAGTACGCCACTTTCCATCTGATACATTGCAACATAATATGTTATTATGTGTGCTTTGTACTTTTTCTGTATTAATATTGTTTTGAAATTCTATGCATGCATTTATGGTGAGATTTACCATATCTCAGATTTCAATGAATCTTCTTCTCAAACAAGAATAATGATAAAACAATGAGCTACGAGATAAATTTTTTTGAGAAATATTATTTTTAGCAGAAAAGCAAATTACACTCTGAGTGTTGTGCAGATATTTCAATAGAAGATATATGATAAGCTATATATATATATATATATATATATATATATATATATATAACTTATCATATATCTTCTATTTTGTTGGTCAATGAAAGCAATGTCTGTTAAAAAAAAAAAAATCTATTCCTACAATTTTAAAATTCTTACAGATAAAATTTAGATAATTATTCATCAAAATTTACCATATATATGAAATACATGCTTGTAATTTTGTAAACCCTTTTTATAAATAACTGTGACAAATAAAAGAACATTAACTTGCACATTTGATTAAACTGCAATTTCATGATGGAAAAATTAATCTGAATCTAATTTGAAATAATTAGTAACTCATTGCTATATATTCAGTAGATTTGGATGTTCTTAATTCCATAACTAATTAAATGGTAAATGTTCGAACAAATATTGACCTGTAAATTACAAGTATAAAGAAAAAGAAAAATTAAGAAAATTCTGTTAATTGGGTTTTTGTTTGAAATATTCCAAATGCTATATTGTGGTAAAAATTTAATAATAAAATAAAAATGAAGTATTATAATTTCATTAGAAAAACAAAATAATTTTTAAATGATAATATCTTGTATTTTTGCTTTAAATATGGTGAGAAAATGTACTTAAGATTGAATTTGTTTTTTTTCTTTGCTGCTTATTTAATGTTCCCTTTTTTTCAAATATGGTTAGTTAAACTTGAATCAACAATTTGAAATGGTTTCCAAATTTTTATACATATCTGAAATCATGAACCCTTGAATAACAGGCCATAAATAGGATAAGAACATTTCTATATTTTTGTTAGTCAATTTATGGCGAACGTTATTAAAAACTTAAATTTTACTAATGATTGATACAGAGAAATATAGGAATATGTAAGCATGTAAATAATCGTAAAATTTTGTTATCTTTGATTAAAATTTAAAATGTAACTATTTTTACCAAAATACATAACAAAAGCAACCATTTCTGTCATCGTTGCATTTCTAGTTCAACTTTCGTACTATTTTACTATTTGAAATTCTTGCACGCTCATGAAATAAAAAATAATAATACTTTATTTCATTCGAATAATTTAATGAAAGTTCAGCTTTTCCGATGAATATTATTAAATGTCATTTTAAAAAATAACATGATGACTCACGTTATTATTAACCGAATTATAAACAAATTGATACATGCAGTATAAATGATAAAATTCTCAAATAATATTGATGGATAAAATTATTATAGTATATTTGTATATATGATTCAAAAATATACGCATAATGCACTAAGTACATAATATTAAAACAAAAAAACTTTGTTATGACCCTTGAAAGATATTTAACTCTAAAAATACTTTTTAAAAGATATATTAATAAATTTAGGAGATAAAAAAGATCTGTAAATATAGTAATTTCTACAAGTATATACACATTTGTAATTGTTTTGAGATATTGAAAAATCTTGAGGCAGAAACTGACTTATCATGAGAAAAATAATGTAAATTAAATTTGATTGATACAAAGAATTAAAATTCGATTTGGACATTTTAAATTCATTCTCTATAGTGTGAGTTTTCTCATATAAAGATATTAGTAATATACTTTTTATCTTTAATAGAAAAAATATTGTGTACTTTTTCAGCAGATCTTTATTCTTCATCATTTAAGTTACAAGCATACAATCAAAATATTTATTTAATATAATTTTTTTTTAACTTTCTGTCCATTTT
Source organism: Latrodectus geometricus (assembly GCA_026290005.1). Classification (NCBI taxonomy): domain Eukaryota; kingdom Metazoa; phylum Arthropoda; class Arachnida; order Araneae; family Theridiidae; genus Latrodectus; species Latrodectus geometricus. The sequence continues at coordinate 14,303 of JAPDSC010100398.1, read as the reverse complement.
AACCAATTTAAATATTTAATTCTGAGAATTTTCCAACATATATCATACTTCGTACTTATGTTTTTGTCAATAAAATAGTATAAATATGGAAATATATAGAGATGTAGTTACCATTTTTGAATTATCTAGAAATTCAGATATATTTTTAAAATACACATGAATTTGTTAAATAATTAAAATAACTACATTTGTACTTCCCTAATTATAGTTTTTAAAATATAAGAATATTTTAAGTTTCATTAAATAGAATTTTCATTTTTTTTTCCTTATTTAATTTTCTGAAAGTTTTAACATTACTTGTTTTCACAAAATTTATGTGTTCTGAATGATTTCATATTTTCATTAAAGTATTAATTAAATAATAAATATATAATCGAGTACTTTATACTTTCATAGAAATTTGATAAATTGTTTTTAGATCTTTTAGAAAAAAGACTTCGCAGACAGTAATTAAAAAACCATATAAATGCATTTTGAATTTATAGATTTAGAATGTAATTAAAGTGAAATATTTAATGTATGACTTTTTATATTTTAAGAATTTTTTACATCATAAATGATAAATTAAGTTCATTAAACTTTACCATAAACGTATATGTTGTAAATTAGAAATAAAAAAATTATGTTTGTGTTTCAGGCTTATGGATTTATATTTATAAACCACTTTCATATATTAAGATATTAAATTTGTTTTTAATTTTACAATAATGTCATAATAGAAATTGATAAAGTTTCTATCTGTCAAAGTTCCATCTGAGTTATTTATTTTCATACAATCACTGTTTATGCTTACAGTTACTATTGTTTCTGACAGACGTGGGAGAAAGTAATATTTGTAATTACATTTGCAAACACAATATTATCGTTTAAACTTTTATAGTTTCAAATAAGAATAAAACAACACATAATTATTATTTCTAACGTTTTGCAATAATTATATCAAAATAAATCTATCGTACTTTTCTTCGATAAGCAGAAATAACATTTCGCTATTATTCATTAATCTGAAGAATTAACAAAAGTAAAACGAACGGTGATATTGGAAACAAAATGCACATTAATACTAATGTTATAAATTTTTAGTGTAAAACATCTTTTAAAAATTATTTCACAAAAATATATAACATTGTTTTTAACTTTTGTTTTTTGTATCTAAGTAAGTAGAAAATTTATGATATAGGTCTTTTATTATGTTTCTTTTAAGTCTATTAGTTAAACCTAATATAATATGTCAATTTAAACAGAACAACAAAAAATATAAAGCACACAATGCTAATAAAGCAGTTATTTATATTTTTAGTATAAAATTATTTTTAAGACCATAGGATATAATGTGATTAAGCACGTTGAATTATTGAAATCGAATTAATATATATTAAACCTAGTTAATTAAAACTAAGTATTTATAATGTCTAATCTGGAAGGGAAATATATTTTATGTATGTTAAATTCATCAACCAACAAGAAAATCATCCTAAAATACATAAAAACTAAATTGATGAGCAATTAAATGCAAACATTATTAAAATAGACAAATTCCTTTGTTATATTTGTATAACAAATTCTACAACTTAGAAGAGTTCAATTTAAATTTACTTTATTTGAATCTTTTTTTAATCTTAAAATAACATATTTTCAATTAAATTAAATAAGAACGAAATATGTTTGCAATTAATACAAACTGAAATAAAGTAATTAAATAAGAAGTTGGTATTTTAATATATACTTGTTCTAGGTGTTCAGTTTAAACGAATAAATACGTAAGGATATTATTCGGAATTCCTTTTGTCCAGAAAATTGAACAGAGTATTGCAAGCAGCATTTTCTTCAAGAAAATTGATATTTTATGAAATCATGAAAGAATACAAAAGTAATTTTTACTATATAGGCAAATATTAGTTAAAATAGCATACCTGGCTTATCTATTTGCAAAGATAATATAAGTTTGAAATAATAGCTAAAGAAGTACTCGCAAAAAATATTACATGAAAAATAATTTAAAAAATAAAATTATTTTAAAGAATTTATACATTCTATATTTTTATAAAGCACTACTATAGTTTTTCTCAGATTCTTGGATGAAAAATAAGGCAGTATGTCAGATAAAATAACATCATGTATTTTTTATTTTTATAAGTTTTCGTTTACGAATACATTTATATTTGTAAATAAATATCAAATTTTTCCCAAACTGTATAGAATTACTTATATTATTATTATTATTGTGTAAGTATAATGTAATTTGGATTCTCTTTTAGGTGTAACATGTTTATATCAAATTCATGGAAATATTATGAAAATTCTGGAAATGATGTTCTTTTCAGGTTATCGATTATGTATTGAACGCTCTAAAATAAACTCTAAAATTTATATTGTATTGAGATCAGCTGCCATTTGGAAAAAGCTATATATATATATATATATATATATATATATATATATATATATGCGTGTGTTGGGTAATACATTTACGGACATTTCTCGCATTGGTCAACTTCACGCTTAAAGAAGCTTAAAGCTTAAAATCCATTCAGTAATACAGACATTAAGTGAAGGGAATTAAATATTTTTTATTATTTTCTGATCAATAAAATAAGAAATAAAGGAAATTTTTTACTATTTTTTCTGTCAAGTTTCATTTTCTGTGTGGTGTTATTTTGCTTCGTATTTTATTTTCTTTATACTTATAGGATTATCATGTAATTTGATTGAAACATTTTTTCAGATTGTTTCAATCAAAGTTTCGGTATTGTTTTAATTGCTTCATTACTTGATTACATTTAATTTGTTTTTATAGTATCATTGTACTTCTTTGCAAAAATTACTTTTGTAGTAGAATTTTTTTTATTACCTTATTTTTTCTTAAAATGATATTCCTGCTTATTTACTTAATCATAGTTTTTCTTATTGATTCTCAGCTTAAAATAATCCTTAATTATTTCATTTGTTCACATTTATATTTAATTCCTTATTTATATTGAAATGTAATATAAATTTGAATATAATCATAATTAATAGATGATAGAGATTTTGAAACAAAACATTATACGTTTAAGTTTACAGAATGTGTTTCATCTGATCAATAACTATGAGAGCCCACTAGCAGTATGTTTAAGGAGTATAAATATCTAATGAAGAACTGCGTTTTATAAAGATTTTTTGTAAAATTAATAAACAGTATGTTTATAGAAATTCAGTAAATAAGTCAAACTTTGTTTTATATACTAATGTAAAAAAGTATAATGTATTAAGATATACATGTAAGCCTGTATATCTTCTTATATTTTTATGTTTATAATTTAAGGATGTTTTTATAGATATGACACACAAGAGTGTAGAAGCTGAGGAGTGAGAGTTAGAACACGTAAACAGAGAGAATATTAATTGCTTCGCTTATAATTAAGACATGTTTTAAAATGAAACTTTAAAAACCTATTCCTTAAAATGAAAACTTATACTTTAAAATGAAACTTTATACATTTTAACTTCTGTTTAGTTTTCTAATCCAAAAAGCACAATTTTATGAACTAAGCAGTTTTGATTTAGTTCTGCATGTACGTATTTATTAGCACAGATATTTAAGTTTTATTAATAAATATTTTTAATTACAAGACCACTTCATATATATATATTTGATCCTTAGATTAATAACAATGCACAAAGAAACAATTTTTGGAAAATATATATTCTGCATACAAGGTTACGTTCATTCAATTAAAATGAGTTCAAGGTTTTTATGCATACTTTATTAAAAAATACACTGCACAAAACAATTAAAGGGTATTGTGAGTTTGGTAATTTTGTGTTCGAGGTCAAAAATGTCTCTTCAGCGGCAGTGAATGAAATTTGATGTTCAACTGAATGAAAGACAGTGAAGACAAGGATGATCGGCATTCAGTGACTGTTTTATTTCGATGAGTTCGCTGTCTCAGTGAAGTCATTTAACTGATTCAGAAGCTTGTAGAGTTGTTGGTAGGTTAGAAGGTGACCACACTGAAGCCGAAGTAGCGCAAGCCATTGGAGTGTCACAAAGTGTGATTTCCAGGATCTGGGACCATTTTTTGGAGAGTGTAAGTGCAGGCCGAAGACCAGGGCAAGGTTGTAGACGGGCTACAACACCCAAGGTAGATCGTTATTTAGAGTTAACGTCTCGGGGACACCAAAATATGAACGCTACTCTTTCCAACAACACCTTTAATACTGTCCTCGGCTGCTGACACCACGGTTTCAACTCAGACTGTTTGACCGGCTCCATGGTGTAGGTCTGTATGCTCGCCGACCGTTAGTATATGTTAAACTAACATCAAGGCATCGTTGCAACCACAGGGATTGGGCAACAGAGCATATGAACTGAAGGAGGAATGAATGGAGCAATGTTCTTTTTTCTGACTAGTCCCGTTTTTCTGTTCGTCCTGATTTAAGACGTATTTTCATCTAGAGGAACAGTGGCAGTAGGAATAATCCTGCTTTAGTGCACGTCAGATTTGGCAGTGGGGGAGTGTTAGTATATGGTGGCATCTCCATTGACGGGCGCACAGACCTCTATATCATTCGAGATGGACCTCTGACTGGTCGGCCGATAAAAAGATGAGATCCTCAGACCTATCGTAGTCCCTTATGCTGCAACAATCGGAGATCTTTATTTTAATGGATGATAACTGCAGGCCACATCATGCTAACCTGGTGGAGGATTTTCTTTTCGATGAAGGAATCGTACGAATTGAATAGCCAGCATGTTCTTCAGCATTGAATACAATAGAGCACGTTTGGGATGTTATAGGAAGACGATTTTCTGACCACCAACCACCTCCACAAACTCTCCAAGAACTGGAAAGAGCTCTTCTTTAAGAGTGGGGCAGAATGTCCCAACTCGTGAGGGATAGTCTCATTGACTCCATGCCTCAAAGTTTTTCAACGTTGCTGGACCTCCGTGGAAACCATACCCAGTACTGAAAATGATTTCCTTTTAATAAAACACCTCTCCTTATTCCTTTTCTATCATATGCTCAAATTGTGTTTTTTTTTCCTTTTGTTTATAAATGCGCAATATAATACATTTTTTCTACCAAACATGTGTAATTTATTCTCATACAACCTACTAGGTCTGACGACCATGTATCAATCAGCAAAAAAGTTTTCCAGCCACAAGATCCACCTAAATCCAGTATATCCTTTAATTGTTTTAAGCAATGTATTTTTAAGAAAGCTTATGAATGTCTTAATTTAAAGAATAAAAAAGTATTTGAAATTGAGTATATGACTCATTCGCCTTTTAATTTTTTTTTTTTTTTTTTTTTTACCTTTACCAATATGAATAAAATATAGAACTTATCCAGAATACCAAGTGAAACTGCTGAGGGAAATTTTAAAATTGTAATTAAATTATTAACAAATTCATAAACACCAAATATTGCGATTGAAAATAATAGTTAACATTTTTAATATAAACAAAATACTTGCGCCTGCTATAAATATCTAATACAAAATTCTGATTTAGGTATTTGGTCGTAATAAACAATTATAATGTGCTTGGAATTAAATTTTAATTATGAATTTAAGCTATATCATATTTTATGAAAATTTTAATATATTCTATTAATAATATTATCCTATGTACAATTCAAAGGAATTTACAAGTGAGCGACCAAACGGACATTGATTGATCATATGAGAAGGGAAATTGCAATGTATTATCGCCAGCTAATGAGGAATAACGTTTATTTAGTGAATTGTTTACCCACAATAAAAGGCATGTCCAGATTTTGAGTCCAGATTGATTTTCGAGAAATCATTTTCCATGGTTCATAAAACTAGGAGCTCTGACGATGCCTATAAGCGGAATTAACGCGTCAGCAATACATGAATAGAAATCACGTGATTTTATTTAGTGAAAGGAATTCTTATTGAAAATTAATCTCAAATATTATTCCAAATTAAAAATGAATACTAAAAGAAATTATTTTTCATACAAAATAAAATGCATTATTAATGCAAAGCTTTTGAATTCATTATTAAATTTCTTATGTAAAATATATATTTGTTTGAAATCAAGTACACCTTTTAGATAATATGCTTAAATAGAATTTGCAATGAATGAATACATACTATACACAATAGTACACCAATATTTTAATAAATAAACTTATTAGATTTTTTTTACATTGTACTCAGTTGTGTGTGAAACGGTATTTTATATTCAAACTTTAATTGGATTGTGATAGTAATTTTTTAATTGGATTGTGATAGTTATTTATTTACATTGTACACGTAGGAAGAATTTCCAGTCAACAATTTATAATTATTATAATTTCCAATTATGTTATTGGCGTTTTCTCGTGTATTAGTAAATGAAAAAACATTCTCAATACACAAATATTAAAGTTTTACCCTTTCTTAAAAGTACGAAAGAAATATTAGGTACTTAAATTTATAACAGAATATTGATATTTTATTTTTTTGCTTTTAATTTTACAGGACCAAACCAAGAAAGTAATTTTTAAACAATTTATATAATATAAACAATGCAGCAAAGATTATGTGTACATCATGTATTTGAAGTGATATAATACTTAAAAATAAAATATAAATGTTAGTTAATGTAAACTTTGTGCAAATTTTTACATATTCGTATGCATTTATATATGATGAGTTATTAAGAAAATTGTCACAAATAATGAAGGAATGAAGTCTTACGTTTTAATATTTAATACTTTATTCCGTATTTTCTTTGAATAATGGTTAATCATGTGAGATAATGTTTCATTTCAAAATCCTGGACTCTATTCCTAAAAGGAAAAAAAAATATCTATATTAATTTTGTTCATGTGAAAACAATATTTTTCTATTCCCTTATGAATTTTTAAGAAATCCTTAGAAATATATTCTTGTGCAGATTTAAAGCGGTTGAGAACTTTTATTAACTAAAGTAAATATAACTGCTTTTTGCAAATAATATTCAAAGCTCGTTTCTACAAATTAGGCTCTAGATACGGTAGAAATTACTGGTATAAAAGTTTCCTATAAAATACGATAATTAATTAAATAATAAAAATATTTGCTTAATATATACAAATTTTGTAATCAAATATTCGAACTAAAAGTAAGACTAAAATAACCTAAAAGTAGACTTTAACTATTTAATTAACGAGATATAAAAATTTTGATATGTTTTGTGCTGATTTTTATATTTATTCTCATACAAACTTTCAAGAGACAAGCAGTATAAAGATTTTACTCAGGTTAGGAAGAAATGAGAATTAATAACTACTGTTAATATTATATATGTTAACATATAAACTGTTTTAATTAACTAATTTTGTGAAACATTTGATTGAAACACTGATTCTCATATTTGTAAACGTTTCAACTATAACATTATTCCTATTTCCCTTACACATATAGAATAAAACATCTGAAACAATGAATCTTCAAACATTTAGTTCTTTGAGTTCTGCTAGTAATTATATGCATATAGAGAATATTATTTGGTCAAAATAGTGAGATGTTTGATGATTTACGAAATCAGACAGAATTTGACAAAGGACACGGTATATATACATATTTACGGGCAATTAATATAATAATGTAGACAGTTATGATGATCCCAGAGTAATCGTGGAATATATTTCCAATTACTATTAGAATAATATGAGCTATATTTGCACTTTGCATAATAAATTGAAAGTAGTTTCTTTGAAGGATTAATGTCAAATTCCTTAACATTTTATAATATTAAATTTTGTACAATAATCAAATATGAATGTACATAAAATACTTTTCACAGATGGAGAAACAGAATATTGTTTTTTATATATTCATTAATTGCAATAATTCCCGTTTATTTTCATAAAAAATATTCTAAAATTGTAGTAAAAGCTCAATGACAATACAATTGCTCATGTAGTTACTCACAATTAATTAACAGCATTCAGGGGTTGATTAAAAATTTTCTTTGAAATGTGGGATAATTTTTCTAACTGATCATTAAGAAGAAGTTAAATATTCTATTAAATGTGACTAATTCATTTTATGAACTTTTTTAAAAAATGTCTATTTAAATTTATTTCCTTTAATCATGTTTTCGTAAAAAATGAACTTTATACCAAAGCTGGAGTGAGAAATGGAAAAGTGATTTTACTGACTCATAAAATATAAAATGTTACAAAAATTTAAAGATTTAAAAGTATAATGTAAAGAATAGATTTTTTTAAAAAGCCATACATTTATGATACTAAATTTCTTCTTATTGTATAGTTTTGTAAGAAAGTACAATATTTTAAATTAATTTAGTGTAATTTTAGGGCAGAATTTATTTTTACTTTTAGTTAGTATTTTTATAATGTTATATATTTTAACTAATATGAATTATAATGTAATGCAATATTCGATGAATTCTTAAATGTGCAAATCTATTCTCGGATATATAAAGCAACAATTTTAATCATGAAAAATGTCAAGTAATCCGATTCATTCGAGATGATTCAAATTAAAATGCAAATTCTTTCATTTAATGCGATTAAATATCAACAAAACTAACGGTTTTGATTAAATTTCTTACAAGCTCAAGAAACTAAATAATTTCTAAGTGCAGTGTTTCTGAAGTTATTAATTTTGAAATTCTAAATATCCGCTCTCATTCCGTATCTCTTAATATTGGTATTTTAATTCTCAGAATAACTAGGAGATTCTATATCAATAGCTATAGCATTAATGATATGTTATGATAGTACACACATATTATGATATATTTTTCTCTAATTCTAAGAAATGCACGAAATTAAATAATTTGTAAAATAAGTTTGCTTTTGTTAAAAAGTATAATTAAAATTTGAATGTGCAAAGAGCTTCTAATTTTGAAAAAATAAGGTATTTTTTCGTTTCTAATAATTATTTTAAATTTTTTTTTTGATAATTAGTTTTGAATTTTTTTCTTATATTTTCTTAATTATTGAAACAATTTATATTTTAATATTATATATTTAAATATGCAGTCTTTTCTTAAAATATAATTTGTTCAAGCATGAAAATGATGGAAGTGATAAATTTTAAAAATATTACGCATGCAGAAATCATTTAACGTTTTTCTTTTTTATATTCAATTATGTATTTCATAAACTGACACATTTAAACTTAAATTATTTAATATTTAACAATTTATGTTAATATTTTGCTTTTGAAATAGTAATTACTTTTATACAAACAATTGCAAATGCAGTTCATACTGATGTAAAATATTTCTACACAACCATCAGATACTGAAAGGCAATTTTCTTCATAAAGAACAGATTTCAACCTTATTTTGAAAGCCTATTAAAACTAGCGAATCAACGAATGGAATACTATCGAAATGAGCTCCTTAATCTACTCATTACCCGAAGTTTGTTTGCAAATTCAGAATACCAAATAAGTTTACAAACCTGGGGACATTCAAAGATACCAATCGTTCAGTAGTTTCCTCTAATTAGTGCGAGAGAACGGATCTGTAGAGAGATCAAATTATAAAGTATAATAGCATTTTATCGTAATAATAGGGGTCCAGGCTATTAGCCAGTAGGTTGGAACAGACGATCAATGCTGAATATGCTATTCACTTCCAGAATACTCTAACAAGAATGACCAATCTGACTTTGACTGATTGCTCACAATTTAGGAAAGGAAACAGAGAATTATCACAAGTTTCTGAGAAATGGGCTGTATCTAGGGCGTTGTTTGTCCATGAGGGTACTAGACCAATAATTTCACGTTCGGATTGATTTTCTGGAAGATATTTCCTCATTGCTTGACATATTTCAGAATAAGGACGTAGCTTGGGAGAAATCGATCTTTCATTGTCTCGAGGGAGTAAAATTGCTTGTTCATTTTCCGAAGAATATATTTTTTCTATGAAATTGTGTATAGTAAAATAATAATTCGATGAGGGTTAGAAGGTAGTTAGAACACATACATATTCATTAAATATACACGAAATGTCATTTGTTTTTAAATCAATTTTAAATAGATCAATTTTAAATAAAGAATATTGTCATCATTAAGTTTTTTTCATATTTAAAGTATTTTCTGTTTTAGTAATATAGTAGTTAACATAAATAAAAAAATTAATAAAAATAAATAAAAAATTATAATTTTGTTTTAAAATCTTATCATTTTACTTGTACCACAGATTTATATCGCAAACAATAAGTAAATAGTAATTATATTTAAGATTTGAAATAGAAATTTAATATTTTATAAATGTGTTAATAATTTAACTTAAAAACTAATACGATTTAATAATACTTATAAATACATTTCTTTAATAAAATATTGTAGAAATTATTTTTTAAAACGGATAATATTATAATTTCATAAAATTATTTGCAAAATATAACATATTCTTAAGAAAGACCTATCATTTTTTTTTTTGATTTTATTTTTGACATTTGTATTGCAAACATTTAGAATTTAAAAAAAGTTTGCGCACAAGTTTACTTTATATTTGGACTAATTACTTTGTGTTACGCAAGTCATGTTGTAACAAATCCATTTAAAAAATCAATCAGAATTGCATCCATAAATATTTTAACATTTTTAAAAGGAATTATATAAGACATAAATAGCTATGAAATTACAGAATTTTTACATAGTTTTAGGGACATATGAGACATGATTGTTGAAAAATTTAAATATTTCGAATTGATTTTATTTGCTCTCATTACATTCTTTTAAAAATATATAAATTTAAAATTATATTTTTATTTTATATATTGAAACATTTCAAAAAGTGTTTATGGAAACTGGGCCTCAGTAGGCATTTTAAAATATAAATAAAATGTGCTATGTTTTTATCAAATCCCAAATTTTAGTTTCCTTAATTTACATTTATGTTAAGTTTGAAATTAAAACAAATTTTTCAAATAATTGTTTAAAAATACAGATTTCATTATTTTTAAAGAGTTTATTAAGTATAGCTAATATATTACAGCACCATATAAAGTAAAATTATTGTTATTTAAATGCGAACTATTTTATTGTTTTTCAAAAAGCTTACAAATCCTAAGTTAATGAAATAATGCGAAATATTACATTATTTTCTTAAACATTTAAGCATTACGTTTTCTTAGAATGTCATTACAACATATTCTGACATACTAATTTTATTAATATTATCATATTTTTATTATTAAGTTTATCACTCTATGCAAGTGATTATTACATAAAGACCATCAAAAATAAAGATAAGCCTTCATTCTTGACATAATTCAATTCAGGAATATCAGATTCATTTGATGCATGAGTCATTTAAGCACTTCATCTTATTCTAATCTATTGTTCACCATTAGATCACGTCTGTAGTATTGCATCAAGGGTGGGGTTCCATGAGGGATTAGCAATAAATCACATTAATATGTTCTGATAGGGCAACAGTTGCCTTCACTAAAATAATTGAAGTGTAAGGCTATTATTTATCAGTTTCGTCACGTTTATGAATGATACAAGATATTTTCTAAAATGTGTGTCAATATAAAGGACTTACTTAAAATATATATATAACAAAACTTTATATTTAATTAAACAGTAAATGATATCTTCGTTGTTAAGTTCGTTTTTTTTTTAAATAAAATAAAATATGATATTTTATAAATACACAGAAAATTAATCAATACATTTGGAAAGATTTCGTAATTAATGTATGAATTTTCTTAAAGAAAATAATATACATTTTACTATTATACTATGAGATTTCAATATGTCAGTGAAAAATTTCCAAAAATAATAAGAAATACTTTAATTCAAAATAACATTCATATCTTGTGGTTTAAGAGTAGTATGATAGCCGAAACCTGTGTTCCAAAGTCCTTAGTGTCCCGCTATGGGTCATAATGAGGTTCTCTATTAACAATTTTTAATATTTTTTATTTTCTTAACAGATATTTGAATTTCCAATTTTCCTAATTCCTTAGTACTATAAATTCGGTAAGGTAAATATTTCCATTTACTTTAATATTGATAATTGTTATAGCATATTCTAGAACAAATTAATATAAAGCATATACAACTAGGGAAATATGTTTAAGTTCATTTTCGAAGATTTTACTTGTGATTATATCGAAAACGATTTCTCTTAGTAAGTTTCTTTGAAAATGTGAGACATATTAGTATGTGATACAATGAGGAAAAAAATTACATATTCAATCTTCAAACTGCTTCTGACAATAAAATGTAAAATTAAATGTCGTTTTAACTAAAAATAACTAAAAGTTAAAGAACTCAGAATTTTCCCAAGATTAATCATTTGTGCATAGAGTGGTGACTGAAAAACATTTGGAGTATTTACCACAGTTAAAAAATCTGTTTGCATAAAAAAAGAATATTTCATGCCATTTTGAAATGCTTATTACAGTTATATGAAAGAAAAATAGATGATTTAAAAACTTTTCTTTCAACCATACATTACCATTATACATAATAACGATTCTAAAAGTTGACAAGATTTGAAACATGTTTTCCAACTGTCTATTTTGTTGTTGTTTCTGATGACACTTGGCAACGACAAGCCAGTCCTTCAGAGACTAGGCGAATGAATTCAGAGAGAGAGTGTCTTCCGTTTTTGAATACAGCACCCTCATATGCAGAAGGAAGTGTGATTTTTAGCTCATCGATGGCATCCCCATCTGAATCTTTTTATTTTAGAGATTGAAACCAGTGAAGACCTATAGTCTGGCTGCAACCACCCTCAGAGGTATTAATTTGTAATGGGAATATGGAGGACATTGTGAACCCGACAGATTTTACGTGCCCATTAGTGAACACAACGGATTTTCGGCTGAGCCGGGATTTGAACACACCACATTTTGGTAACGAGAACGACGCCTTAACCAACCAGGCCACCACAGCCTTTCCAACTCTTTATTAATTTAGGCAGCATTATTTGTACTTCTCATATTAATTTAGAAATATTTGCACAAAAGAAAACCTATCAGAAGCTTGGATAATTATTACAAAAATGTGCATTCATGTAAAATATTGTAAATAAGCTTACTATTTCAATAAATTCTTTTGAAGTGAAACAAACAAATATTTCATTATTACCTAACAGTCTGATTTAATATACATAGAGAACAAATTGGGTACTTATTCATTAACAATTTATCTCTTTGTCATTTTATCAAATTGATACACCTGTACTTCACTAAAAATTGAATTCCTTTGAAGATACAACAAAAGTATAACAAAAATATTGAATAAAGACAAACATTAAACAAAATGTATGGTTATCTTTAAAGATTTAAATTCTGTTTCACCAGATGGTAAATAAACTAATATATTGGTAAAGAATTCTTGTATTAGATAATTTCTTTTTAAATTCTAAAAAGACTCATTATAATTTTATTTTAGAAAAAAATTAGGAAAACTATTATGAGTGATTAAAGATGAAGAATTACTTTATTATTAAGTATTTGATTTTTTTTTTACTTAGCAAACTAATGATTTTTTTTACCTATAAGGAAATACAATAAGCATATTTAGTATTTTATATTCATATAATTGTGCTCTTTGGGGGGAATGGCAGTGCTTTCGAGTCCCACCATTGTAGAATTATGAGAGACTACAAATATATCTCAATGCTTTACTTGATATATCTCGATCAAAATTAAAAATTATCCATTTATATATTGGTAAAGAATTGTAATTCTTTCTTGTGACATATAAATGTGTCCCACTATGAAAGCGCGTGAATAAAGTAAATTAAATATGCCTTTAAAAGGTCTTCATCTTCTATACTAATCACTACAATGTGACAAAAACTTATAACAAAACACCAGCATTATTTGATTGAACATCAATTATGCTGGTATTTCTGGAATAAAATTGAATACTTGAGCATCTTTAAATATACAGTAATAATTTGGAAGAAAGCAAATACTTTCGTTGAGGAATTATACAGAAAAAAATGAATAAATTCAGAACATGAAATTAGTTTAAAAAATCCGAAACTGATTAAAGATTAAACCAAAATTTTACTCTGAAAACTTATGTTTTGTTATCTTATCTAATGTGTAAAACTTATCTAATGTACTGTAACTCGACTTTGAGAAATTCACTCTATGGTATAGAAAGAAACGAAATTGACAGCATATATATATATATATATATATAATAGTGTTAATAAATATATTATTAGTAAATGTTTCTCACTTCTCACTTTCATTTTCAAAAGCTTTTTTCCTTATTTAATCATGAACTTTGGAATTACTACAAAAAATGTTCATTCATTTAAACAGAAAATATAAATTATAATTCATCAGTTGTGGGAGAAAAAACGC